>JBCNYG010000023.1:29687847-29699038 GCA_039654305.1 Porochilus rendahli
GTGTGTGTGTGTGTGTGTGTGTGTGTGTGTGTGTGCTCACTGTTTATGTGTGTGTTTGCTCACTTTCAATGGGCTACATGCAAAGAAATTAATTTCCCTTGCATCATGCTCATCATGTACTGAGGAAAATTGATAAAAAATAGTATGTTGCTCTTTAACAATAGTATTAACAGATATATCATGCTGAAAAGAACATTTGATGTAGTAGCTGTAAACTTTGGAAGCACACTTTGACACATTTTTTGTGCCTTGTGCATCATATCAAACGTTGCAGAGCCAAACGGTCCTCGTTTTGTAAAGTGACCCATACAGTAACCAAGATATACAATGAACCAGGAACAGTGCACAATAAATATATTAAGAAGGACTTAGAGTTATTTATCAAAACAATGATGTTCTATGATGTTAGTTTCTTAGTAAGGACTGAATTTTATAAACCCTGCAATTTTTATAAATTTGATCTGCACTAGAGTACTCGAACACTCAACTGTAAGTTAATAAATGTCATCTAAAGTGTATTATTTCATGTATTGTTCATTCAAAAGCCACAGAAATCTCATCGCGTTTCATTTCAAGAAGTCTGAAAGGTTTTGTATAACCCGAATCAGCCCGTAACTGAATGATGTGAAGACGAATCAGAAAGACTCATAGCACTGAAAGAAACGTGCGTGTTTCAGAGAGTCATTCGAACAGGTGTCTTTGGCCCGAGTGAGCCGAGTGCATTAGAGAAACCTGAAGATGATGGTGGTGCTGATGAAAATGACGAAGAGGAGGAGGAGGTGGAGGAGGAGGAAGGCGGTTGGAGCAGTGAAGCGGTTGATGGACAGGAGGGTGCCGGAGCGTGCTTCGGTGTGGATGAAGACAGTGACACGGAGCTGGAGCCTGAAGGTTATGTAGCAGGAGTTCTTATTAAAAGTGAAAAAGTGAGAGCGAGAGAGCGTGGGCGATTTCTGTTATGATAGATGGTGTCAGAAAGCTAAGGGCCAGAGAGTGTGTGGTTGGTGCTCCACAGGGAAATAAAGCAGCCTAACAGTCATGAGTCATAATTTTGATTTCAGACAGAATCTCTCTCTCTCTCTCTCTCTCTCTCTCTCTCTCTCTCTCGCTTGATTTCTCACCTGCTCGTTCTGAAGACACAGAGACACCTACGCACTCTCCTACATCTACATAAATCTTTTTTAACCCCCTCAGTAGCATGCATTCTCTCTCTAGAGCTAGCTGGCTGTTGCTTCAGCTTATTAGCGATGACCATCTGCTGTATTAATGCACTGCGCTTCTACATGGCTTAATGAACACTTTGGGAATTTTTTCCTCATTTATCATAATTTGGCTTCGTAATGGAGAACAACAGTGTGCCGTCACATGTGATTTGCCAACGACAAATATTTCATTTAGACAAGAAGTCTTAGATCTCTATCGTTTTAATCTCATGAAAGAACAAAGCACCAGGTTCTGAGAATTGGTCTCCATAAACATATAGAATACAAATCAGAGACCGGATTCGGGGATATTTTAAAGGTTATACTCACTTACTAACCCACTCACGAACATGCAAACTTCACACAGTAACACCTTTACCGAGCCCGGGATTCGAACCCATCACTGCTCTGAGATCACAAAATTCTGAGAGGGTCTTAAAGGCAGCATTATTCTGCAGCACGCTTGAATTACGCAGGGATCTGATTGATTAGAATTGGGTGTTAATTCTATCCTGCTTTGCAGGTTTAATGAATTTATTTTAATATGTTATTCCTTCTTTAGGCTGACACAGTCACATAGTAGTTCACACGTCCACCTCACATGCACATTAGGTTAACTGGCTGGAATCATAAAGGGGCATAAAAATCCTGCTGAATTTGAGTTGACCTCACATTGTGTAGGGATGGGGCAAAATGCAAATAAAGCAGAAAAAAAGATGATTTGTCAATATGATATTCATCCATTCATTCACTGTTTACTCCAGCTAGGGTCATACTGAGGCCGGGGTCTAAGTCAGCTGACCTGCCGGTCCATTGCGGAACCAACATTTACACACATTACCTTTCACAATCACACCTAGGGGCAATTTGAAACAGCCAATTAGCCTAACGTCAATGTCTTAGGACTGTGGGAGGAAACCAGAGTACCTGGAGGAAACCTACAATGCAAGGGGAGAACATGCAGACACCACACAAAATCGGCCCTACCGAGCACAGGAATCGAACTCAGAGCCGTCTTGCAGTGAGGCGGACATGATACCCACTGCACCGCCGTGCCGCCAGTATAGTATGAATTTGAATATGAGTGAATATGAAAATGAATTTATGGTACAACACACCCAGATTGGGATTCATGTGAAATTGATGTGCTTGTGGGTTGTGGGAATGAGGGTATTTTTTATTAGTGGGGGTAAAAGCATGTCTTTATTATTTTTATCTTTTTATCTAATGCATGATCTTTCGTGCGGTACTCCTTACATAACAAAGTCACGATAATGATAATGATGATGATGATGTCATGGCCACTTTACAGATAAGCCAGGGAAGCACAACCTCACAGATGAGGCACGTTATCAAAAGGTGTGTAAGCTGTTTGACGTGGTTCCAGTGTCCTACTTCCTCAGGAACATTCGCAGCACAGAACTAAACATGATGCACCACGGACTCGGCCCTCAGGTGACCCTGAAAATTCCTAGACATAACAGTAGCGAAATTGCTGCTAAAAGCAGGTTTAATAAGAATCATGACTCCCTGCGATTCATAAAAACGAAGCGGAGAATAAATAATAAACTGCACTCTGTAGGGTAGCAAAGCCCTGGCAGTTGCCTTGGTAACCAACACCTCCATCCTGAAGCTGAATCTGCGAGATAATAGAATGGAGGGAGAAGGTGGAGCTGCCATAGCTGACATGCTGAAGGAAAACCTTTACATCACAGGTGATTTTTTTTCTTTCACAAAGCATTTTCTTTCATACACACAAATCACATGTTACCCTGTTGGTAACACAACAAACAGCTTATTGGCTTTGCTCAAATTTGGTAACAATTAAAAAAATATATCTTTAGCTGAGAGACGGTAGTAGGGTTTATTAAGGTATTTGAGCGATGAGCACATCCGCCTAACAGTAAGAAGGTCCTGGGTTTAAGAGCAAGAGCCGGGTTCAGGCATGTTTGTGTTTCTCCCTGTGCCTGCATGGGTTTCCTCCTATAGTCCAAAGATAAGCACATTAGGATATAATCAGCTGTTCCAAATTGCCCCTTGGTTGTGACTGTCCACATTTGTCACCGCAGGCTTGCTCATTAGGGATGTGTAAGGGGTTGTAGAAAAATTTTTAGATTAATCCCCAACTTAATTTACTATGTAAAGCTGCTTTGTGACAAAGTAAATTGTAAAAAGCGCTATACAAATAAAATTGAATTGAATTGAACTGAATTGAATTTCTGTGTGTGTGTTGGCCCTGTGATGGACTAGCAAGCTATTCAGGGCGTACCCCGCCTTAGCCCAGAGTCGCTGAAGCTGGGGCTTTCAAACTTGGTATATTGGCTCATTACTGAGTGCTAGGATGAGTTTGTGTATGAGCAACCTTGACCTACTTTTCAAGGTCACAGAGGCAAAGCCATATATTCGGTTTCCGGACATTCACATGCCGCTTGCTGAAGTTGGGGCTTTCAAACTTGGCATCTTCAATATTCTATATTTCTATGTCCTATATTGGCGTATTTATGAATTCGATATATTTTTCATTTTAAGTTCCAAATTTCTTTAATGTTCTTTCTCTTGTCTTCCTTTCTGAAATGTCTGCCCTCATTCGGCTCCAACCTGAGGCTAGATGACAGAAATTCATACGGTTTACTAGACCATATTAGGAAGTGTGGATGCAGAGCATATGTACTGAATATTTTTAATGAGTTAATGATGTGCATCATTTGTTATTAGCATTAGCTCTTTTACTTTAAAAAGCATCATATGGGAAAGCATCATATGAAACTGTATGTATGAAAACACACCAAATTAAAACTTTTTTGCTGACCATCTGACAGAAATAGATCTTTCAGAGAACATGCTCGGAGATTATGGGATAAAGGCCCTGGCTAGCATGCTGCTAGAGAACACCTTCCTCATCTCTCTTAACCTTTCTGGGAACCATCTGGACAAGCGAGCAGCTAAACACCTGGCTCTGGCGCTGACCAAAAACCGGCACCTGCAACATCTGGACCTGAGCCACAACCGGCTGGGAGAAGCAGCAGGTACAGCCTGAGGGATGAGAGATTAAGGGTAATGATGAAAGGCTGATTTTGGAGTCATTCACAGGCCTAGGCAGTTGTGCTATTACGGTACAGGAGTGGTTTGAGAGTTATGTTTGGAATGAATTGCAGTCTTTCTTTAACTGATCCCTTCTTTCCTTATGAAGTGCCTGAATAAAGGAGAAAGCTCTACTTGGTCAGTCGGAAATCATAAAGCCAACATCAGTCAAACTGCTTGTCTATCAGGGTTGTGGGGAAAGCTGTAGCCAATCCCTGCTGACCTTGGGTGAGAGGAGTCTAAGTTTAAGAAGCTTTATTGTCATTTCAACCACATATAGCTCACACAGTACATAGTAAAACAGAACCATGTTTCTCCAGGACCAGGTGCTACATAAACATACAACAAAAGAACAAGTTCTAAAAGAAAGAAAGGGAAGAAAAACCCAAGCAGGGATTCACCCTGACCAGGTCACTAACCTACTGCAGGACTAGGAGACACAACTATTTACATTCACTGTCACACCTTTTGATAATTTAGAGTGGCAGTTGATCTTATGTGCATGTCTTTGAAGTGTAGGAGGACACCAAAGTACCCCGAGGAAACGCCTGCAAGTACAGGAAGTGCATAGAGAATGGCTTCAGTCAGCCACAAACCCTTCTAGTTGTGACGTGACATCACTAACCACTGCACCACAGTGCAACCTAAAGTGAAAATGGCAACTTAAACTTTCATTTACCTTTAAATTGATGTTACTCACATTAAAAGGTCATGAAGAGGGCAAAGTGTACAAATGACAACCTCCAAAGCCCAGGAGAAGACCATGCAAAAGGTCCATGGTTGCTGGGATGTGTGTCCATGAGGGGCCAAATTTATAAAATTTTTCCCCATTATTACACGCTGGAGGGGCTATGTCTCTCGGCTGGTCTGGGAACGCCTCAGTGTCCCCCCGGAAGAGCTGGAGGAAGTGGCTGGGGAGAGGGACGTCTGGACATCATTGCTTAGGCTGCTGCCCCACGACTCAACCCCGTATTCAATAGAAGAAGATTATGATGAGATGATGATGACGCAAAACAGTGACTTGGTTTTAAATTAAACAGCAGGTGGTGTTTGGAGGAGATCGGGAACTTAATTGTATTTCCATGTTGATGGTTTCTTCTTATCTGCTACAGAGTTTAAACAGATGGCAATCTGTTTTACCAGACATTCAGACATTGAAAATTAATTGCTGAAGGTAAACGAGTGACAGTTCAGTTTTCAGAAAAAACTCTGAGTTACATATTGGACTGTCAAGTGAAAGCATTTTATCAATCCAGCCATAAATCATCTAATAGTATTGACACCAGGTGCTTATAGTATAGTATTGTGACTTGGAGCACCTAGACTCTCATTTAAACTCAGATTTGAACTGAGGAGTGTTGAAAAAAAAAGCATCACTAGCATTATGCACTACTAAGACATTAAAATATGTGTTGTTTTATTTATAATGCATAATCATCCCAGAGAAATAATCCTATCAGGCTGTTCGCACAGTGTCAGTCAGTCACCAGATGATTGGCCCGAGGCTGTGTGGTCGTGGGATGAAAAGATCCATCATGTGAAAGTAGATATTCCTGACAAGTCCACAATGACAATTAGATTTGGTTCAGTTGTGCCATTTGATTGCAACCAGTCACAGACATCCTCATACTCTTTAAACAAAGCAAAGGCAGAGGGCAGGTGAATCCCTCAGTGTCACACTTTTGTCTGTATTAGATTTGGCGGATGAAAAAAGTCATGCTTGTATTTGTAGTCTGCTTCCCTTTCTCAAAAGGCAAGGCAGGTCTGTTTATCCTGGCGGTAATACCACCTGGAAAATTAAGCAAGAAACAAGGATAGTTGGTGGATCATTTGGGATTTATCAGTGCTGATTGGAGTCGTCGTTGGTGTCGGGAACTTGGGGTTGCTGGTGTTTTCTTTCGGTGAAACACAGAAACAGTGCAACAATATGGAATGATTTGAGCCGTGGTTGAAACAGTCTGAGTGATTTAATGATGTAGTAGTGTTTCAGGTGGGAGGATTGTGGACGGAAGCCTTCTGGCTACGAGACACTGAATGACAAGAGCGTCTTGCGCTCCGTATCATTCATTAAGAAAAAATATTCCACGAGAGATCTATGAATCATACAGTTTTAGATGAATCCAACTGGCATGTCTTTCTTTCATACATATGCCAAAATCTGTATCTTTATAAAATCTATCATACAAATACACTGAAACGTATGTTTGGTTTCCTACCACTGTGATGAACATTAACTGATACACTCAAACAGAAATACTATGTTTTCTGGTCTACTTTATCACCTCTATTTGTCTAAGTGCTGTGAATTGTAACACCCTCTGCAGGCTATCAGATGAATTGCAGTTGTGATTAATAATTTCACATCACAGCGGGACCTCTAGTATTGTTGTTACCTCACGGCTTCATGTTTCTGGTTCAATCTTTAACCCGGGATACTGTCTGTGTTGCATTCCTGAGCATGTGCAGTATCTCGGTTCTCCAGTTTCGAGCTCCATGCCAAGTGAAGGAGAGTCTGTGTGGAGTTTGCATGTTCCTCCCATTCTTGCTTGGGTTTCATTCGGGTACTCCGATTTTCTCCCACAGTCGAAAGACATGCACGTTAGGCTAATTGGATATTCTCCATTGTGCCACTGTGTATCTAGAATGGTTGTGTGTCTGTATTGGCCCTGTGATGGTCTTGTGAGCTGTTAAGGCCCTGAGCAAGGCCCTTAACCCTCAGTTGCTTACTTGTGTAAAAAATGTTTTAATTGTAAGTTGCTCTGGATAAGAGCCTTGGCCAAACATTTTAAATGTAAATGTTAGAGTACTGGTTCTGCTAAATTGCCCCTCCCCATGGAAATAAGTGGCGAATCAATGAGGAAATGTTTTCATGTCCTGTCCACGGTGTGTTTGGAAAGTTCTCAGGTGCTACGGTACTGCTGAGCACTACACCTGATTGCAAGAAAGTCGTTGGTTCGATTCCTAAGCTCGGGCATTTCTGTGTGGAGTTTGTAAGTTCTCGCCGTGCTTTTGTGGGTTTCCTCCGGGGTACTCTGGTTTCCTCCCACAGTCCAAAGGCATGCGCATTTAAATTGAGCCGCAACTGCTGGTTGTGCGCTTGTTGCCTTTTGATGGTCTGATGAGCTGTTCAGGGTGTACCTTTCCTTTGCCGAGTCTCAGCAGAGATAGACTTCAGCCTCCCTGAAACCCTAGTACAATTAAGAAGATTGGCAAGTGTGTGAGATGAAGGTAAATTACACTTTTACCTTACAAACAAGGGGGAATCTCCATGTGATACCACTTTGTGAGGTAAACGTGAAGCTCTTGATGTTTTAGGGAATTTAATGCAAATTTTGTTACCTGAGAAAGCTCTGATAATCACATTCTAAGCAGGAGTTTATTTCCTCTCTCATTTTCCCACTGTCGTCTCCCTCTCTGGCCCTTAGGGGAACTTCTGGGTGCTGCTGTAGCTGAGAACATGGGGATGAAGTCACTCAGTCTGGCCTGGAACTGCATTCGTGGAAAAGGAGCCATTGCTTTTGCTAAAGGCCTTGGGGTAAACATGATAATAATAAAGCTTCATTCATACTCGTCAGGGGCACAGAGATGCTTATTAACCCACTAAGATAACATTTTTATCATACTTTAATCATGAAGTCCTTTCTGTACAACACAAACACTAGACTGTTCGAATTTTCCACAGTGATACTGCGGAGATAATCTGACCACAACAAAGTAATTCATCTTTTCGTTTTCTAAGCAACTTGATCCAAATTAGGGTCACAGAGAGGGTGGAGCCTTTCCCAGTCGACTCCAGGCGAGGACGGGGTACACCCTGGACAGCTCGCCGGGCCATCGCAGGGCCAAAACACACAACTATTCACACTCACACCTAATGCTTCTCCTCTTATACCACAGCAATTCACCAATGTACAATGTTCATATACACACGTCTGCCAAGAAGTGACTGCAGCAGGGAACAATGCAGATGTGTTTTGAAGACAAAAGAGTTTATTGATGTAAGGCGGAAGACAAAGTCAAAACACAATCCAAAAATCATAGCCATAATCAGGCAGAGATAAATCAATCAGGCAAACAGGATATCCGAGATAAACTAAGAACAAACACAAGAAAGCAAGTACAGATCATAAAGGCTTGCTATGTGTTGGCACATGACTCGAAAACAATATTCCCCAATAAAGATGGTATACTGGTTATGTGCTTGAGAATGGTGCATGGGATGCTGGGAAATGAAAAGAAAGGTCCAGACCTTAAAACCTCAGAACCAAGAATTCACCAGTGCTGTGGTATAACAGATGTGTGTTTTCAAAAGAGAACACATTTCCACATTATCACTAATGCCTTTTATTGTGTATTTTAATTCTTTTTCCAGTGAGTCAGATGCTAGCTAGCAAGTGAAGCTGCTGTGAGCTTAACATATTCTAAAACTCCAACCAATAAACAGGAGTACAGTATCATCGCAAGCCACCATATGTAGTACTTTGACAATTTAGATACCAAAAAGATAGCATACACTTTTACAATTTAGCGCAGGCTCCTAGCGTAACTTCCGAAGGATACCTAGTACTTTGTTTGTAAGCACAAGGTTTTACCCAACAAACTGCAATTTACTGTGTCTTTAGGATACAAAATGATGTACTGATTCTTTTATTACTAGTTTGTAGCTTTTTGTATTGCATTTTAACTTATTTCTATTTCAGGATATTATGTAATTAGCATCTAAAGTGATTTGCATGATGAGCGTTTTGACTCATTTGCACTCCTTGATCAAAACAAGTCCAGTAATTATTATAGTCCACTCATCAAATCTTTCTTGCTGTTTAAAGGCAAACATATTTTTGCAAACTGTGGACTTATCTCACAATGGACTGGATAAAGAGGGAGCAATGGCTCTTGGTGATGGGCTTAAAGAAAACAACACATTGGAGGAACTGAATATCAGGTATCGTTTTCATAATTTGCTCCAGCAGTTTGCTTATCACTTAATAATGGGAATAAGGGTGAACGTCGGATTTTCACATACACATTCGTTGAGGCCCATTATTTTGAGTGCATTATGCTTGAATGGAAATAATGGGAGTAGTGTATATAAACTTAGAATGAGTAGGCTATAAAATAACACTGTTAGCAACATGCTAGCAACATGTTAGCATGTGGGGATTACCTGACCTGCCTCTGTCATGATGAAAATATGTAAACGGTTGTTTTAAACCTTTTTATAGTTTGCTTCATTTTGTTCCTGTATATTGTATACTTAAACAATTATTGGCCTCAGGCTGAGTGGATGCTGTTGATTTGAATTGTGTCCTGTTACTATGCAGTGAAATCTGCCTCACCTTTTTGTTTATTATTTGTTTAACTGATCTTTAACTGGTTTTTCTCTTTCTTTCTTTCTTTCTTTCTTTCTTTCTTTCTTTCTTTCTTTCTTTCTTTCTCTCTCTCTCTCTCTCTCTCTCTCTCTCTTTTTCTTTCTCTCTTTCTTGTCATAAGTGTTACAAGAGCTAAATAATACCCCAGTCACGGAATTACCTTTAAACTTTATGTAATAGTTTTATTACAATGCTACATGAATGCTTTTTTCCGCTTAACTTTTAGTTTTAAGTAGCCTATTTTAAGGAATTGATTAAGGAAATGATTACAATTGTGCTAATTTGTATCACATGAAATCACTCACAGGACCTCTGCGGCATGTCACATAACCAATTGGTCCGTATCTTTTAATCTGTTGATAGTGAGAGAAGACAAAGCAAGCTTGATTTCATTTCTGATACTTATCAGTCATGTCTTAAAACAAAGGTCATATATGTTTTGCCTCAGGTACAGTTCAGAAAGGGGGTCTTAATATGATTTGATGGATTCTTGCTTCGGCAGACTGAGACCCATATTCACATAGACTGAGTAGTGAAAGGCACGTTCTCTTTCCTCCATCTTTCTGTCATTATTCCTTATGTTCATTATGTGTATACTGTACATTTTTCCTGTTTTCACAGTATTAACCGCATCCCTTATAAAGGAGCAGTCCATTTAGCCGGGGGTCTCAAAGCAAACAGCAACCTTCGGATTCTTAAAGTAAGTGTGAAAGAAAGGGGTTTCTCTCAACTTTTACAGACAACCCTGTCATTCATGTGGTACATAAAATGAAAATCCCTAATTTTAATAATTATCTGATTATTCTTTTACCATTGTAGATGGCTCGGAATCCTGTTCGGTCAGCAGGATGTTTTGCAGTGCTTAAAGCCATAGAAGGAAACCCTTCATCTTCAATGGAGTATCTAGATTTTTCTGTATGTAAACCTTCCTTAAAGTGAGCCCTATAAAGTTCACCATCATATTTTTTTGTATCAAGTAATACAAGGTTTAGGACAAATAAAATGTATTTTTCTCTATCAAGAAATCTTGGGTGTACCAGTATGCAAATTATAAGCAAGCCAAATCAGCATTCTTTTGCTTAACCACTATGATACGGTGTTTATTTGCATAATATACATGTACTGTATTGAGACCATCACAGGGACAAAACAAATAACTATCCATACTCACAACTAGGGGTGATTTGGAGCAGCCAATTATTCTAATGTGCATGTCTTTGGACTGTGGGAAGAAACCAAAATACCTCAAAGAATCCCATGCAAGCATGTGGAGAACACCTAAACTCCACATAGAAACGCCTGAGCCCAGGACTCGAACCCAGAACCTTTTTGCTTTGAAGTGGACATGCTAACCACTGTTCCACCAAAAACAAACAAACAATTCATAATAATAATAAATAATCCTAACGGCACATTGGCATAGTGGTTGGCACGTCTGCGTCACTGCAAGAAGGTCCTGGGTTCGATTCCCAGCTTGGGCGTTTCTGTGTGGAGTTTGCATGTTCTCCCTGTGCTTGCATGGGTTTCCTCCGGGTACTCCGG
>JBCNYG010000023.1:29764704-29776914 GCA_039654305.1 Porochilus rendahli
CGAGATACTGCAAATCTCCCTTACACATCGCCACGGGATGCCCACATTTACATTTACATCATTTAGCAGACGCTCTTATCCAGAGCTTTAAAGTCATTACCAGTGAATATATTCTTATACTGGTTCGTCAGGACACTATGTATGAAATAGTGCTAGTCTAAGTATTGCTGAAAAAGGTAGGATTTCAGTCGTCGTTTGGAGATACCCAGTGACTTTGCTGTCCGAACATCCAGAGGAAGTTCATTCCACCTTGGAGCCAAAACAGAGAATAGTTTAGATGCATTTCCCCCTTGACCCTTGGTAGGAGGGACCAGTCGAGCCACTTGAATTGGCTTCGCCATGCTGCCATGCTTCGCCATACTGGCCGACATACTGGCCTTTTTCCCGTTCGGCGAACCTTTAGGTAAATAGGTTCAATGGTGGAACATTTACTTTATGTGCAGTAGGTGATGGGTTTAAAGCCTGGACATGGTGGGAGTTTGATATGCCTTGATAACTATCTGTTGATATAATATAGAAATATGACAATAGTCATCAATGACTGGGTTTGAAAAGTACTTTAAATCTTTCTTTTTAGGCCAAAACAATAAATGATGCAATCTGTAGCTGGTATTGCATCATACTGTCCCTAGAAGTCATGAATGATGCAACGTTAACTCTGTTAATTCCATCACTTTTCTGAACAGATTGGTCTACATCAACTCTAGAAACCATATCATTATGCATATCGTAGCTTCATGTTCAATATAATTTTTTTTTACTTCAAATGTAAAAAAAAAACCCAAAACTAAATATCTTGGAAAAAGAAAAAAATCAACCATTCTTATCTCTCAGATTTGAATTCAGTGTACCAAAATCCACAGTTAATAGCACATTTTGTTTCTGACAACTTAAAAAAAAAAATTTGTATACCAGTGTAATTTTTTGTAAAGTTTATCTAATACTAATTGAACTAATTTGCCGCTATTTAATGTGCAGGGAAACACAAAAACTGCATGCTGGGAGGACCACAATACATCATACACTCCATAGAGCTGGGCTTTTCGGAAGAGTGGCCAGACTAAAAAAAATACTTACTGTTAAAAATAAGAAGGCATGTTTTGAGTTTGCCAAAAGGCATGTGAGCGACTCCCCAAATGTATGGAGGAAGCTACTCTGGTCAGACGAGACTAAAATGTAACTTTTCCGCCACCAAGGAAAACACTATGTCTGGTCCAATCCAACATATCCCATTACTCCAAAAACCCCATCCCCACAGTGAAACATGGTGGTGGCAGCATCATGCCGTGGGGATGCAGCAGGGACCCACTTTGCGATTTTGGGATCTGAGTCGAGCGAAAGTTGGATGGTGCTAAATACAGAGATATTCTTGAGCAAAACCTGCTTCAGTCTGCCTGTGATTTGAGACTGGGACGGAGGTTCACCTCCAGTGACAGGGACAGTGACCAGAAGCATACTGCTAAAGCAACACTCGAGTGTTTTAAGGGGAAACATTTACATGTGTTGGAATGGCCTAGTCAAAGCCCAGACCTCAATCCAATTGAGAATCTGTGGTCAGACTTAAAGATTGCTGTTCACGAGCAGAAACCATCCAACATGGAGGTGCTAGAGCAGTTTTGCCTTGAGGAAAGGGCAAAAATCCCAGTAGCAGGATGTGACAGGCTCACAGAGACTCATCCAAAGCGACTTGCAGCTGTAATTGCCGCAAATGGTGTCTCTAGAAAGTACCGACTTTAGGGGGCTGAAAAGTTATGCACACTGAAGTTTTCTGTTATTTTGTCCTATTTGTTGTTTGCTTCACATTAAAAGAATTTTTTTAATCACATCTTCAAAGTTGTAGGCATGTTCTGTAAAGGAAATGACGCAAACCTTCAAAAATCCATTTTAATTCCTGGTTGTGAGGCAACAAAACATGAAAAATGCCAAGGGGGGAATACTTTTGCAAGGCACTTTGTGTGATAATGAAACCCAGCAAGGCGGGTACTGGTGCTAGTATATCCAATTTTGACACAATGCGGCCACTTCACTATTGCTCTTAGCTATTTCACTGATTTACTAGTACAAGAGTAAGCAAGTCCAAAATCCAAGATGGCGGTGCCCATGTGTGAAGCCTAAATGTCTAGAAAAAACATACTTGAAAAACGTTTTTCGGTTAAACGAGGACTCATAAAGTGAGCATTATTTTAGTTAGGACAACACTGCTCCTGCTTGTGGGTTTTTAACTAAATGTTATTTTAGTTTTCGTAATATTGATACATTTCCTGAACCTGGACATTTGGACTTAGACCACTGTTGCACTGAAAAATACAATTTTAACCCGGGTTTGTTGTATTTCTTCCGGGATTGTAGCAAGTCTGAGTCAAAATCGCAATTTTTGGCAAAAAAGTCCAAGCAAATCGGCAATTTTGGCTGAAAAATGTATCTAGGGGAAATTTTCAGTGAGACTGAAGGCACTGAAGTATGAATCATACCAAATCATTATAGCTTTAAATCTTTAAGGCACTCTCCTAAAAATTCACCAAAATGGACTCAGCCCGGTGTTCCTCAAAGGGGCTCAATTCAAATCTGTCAGAAGTCATACGGTGCTCTAGGTTCATGTGTTATGCACAAGGAAAACCAATATGGCGATGGCACAGCATCAATGTTCCTCTCAACCAGAGAGAAAAACCACGATTTCCCTGATCGTTTACCCAGTTCGTCCGTGAGCAGGCTCTTGCCCTGGATGGAGTTCCTGCACTGGGTGATCTGCCTGCTGCTGTTGCCCAGGTTGAACTTGACTTTCCACGCAATGGGGTGATCGGATTCCCTCGCTTCCAGCAAAGTCCGATCCCGCATGGTTCTCTCCTCCTGCAAGCATCAGATTATGATCAGACTGAGGATCACAGAGAACCGACACAAGGAGCACAGAGCAAAAATATGAGTGTAAACAAAGGGGAAAGGGGCGGGACTACAAAGGATGTCAGTTATTATCAGAGTTCACTTGCACAAATGCTGTTTAGCCAATCACGTGTCAGATACTATTTTATACAGTCTTATTAGAAACCCTTCTGGATATCACATGCTCACGTTCACCTTATCACATGCTCTCCCTGCAGTTTTTGGAGTTTAAATATCTAAAATAAAAAGCACTTTTCAGAGATGTGTGAAATGTAATAGTAATAATGTAGGTTTAATAATCTTCATCTTTCTCTGTCTCGCTCTGCCCTTCGCATCACTCTCCATCACACTAATCACATACATATTCTCTCTCACCACATCCATAAGTCTCCCCTTTAACCTCCCTTTTCTCCTCCTACCAGGCGGTTCTGTCTTCGATATTCTCCTACCGGTGTATCCTTCATCCCTCCTCTGCACATGCACAAACACTTTATCAGCAAACACTCCGACCTGTGCTGTCCCTCCAACATATTAATTTCTGGTTCTGTCCATTCTTTTCCTACGAGAAAAAAAAATCGTATCATCTTCATCTCTGCCACTTCCAGCTCCGTCTCCCGTCTTACTGTCACTGCGACCATCTCTAAACCGTACTGGAGAGCTGTACTTATAGCCTTAAGCTCGATTTTGTCGCGTCCTTGCTCACATGCCCACACAGGCATCCCAATAAATCAAAATAAAAATATATCATGAGTGACCTGCCACCACTGAGTGCACTTGCACTTCGCTGAAAATTTACTTGTATAAATAATAGTTTTTCTTCTTCAGGAGAAACTCGTTTTCGACTGAAAAGACAAAAAAAGTTCAATTTTGGCTTTTGCTTTGCTGAAAATAAATCCCAAACTATTTAGATTATTGTTTATAATAGTAATAGCTATACGGTGATATAATGGTTAGCACTTCCGCCTCACAGCATGGACCTCCTGGGTTTGGTAAGGGTGTTTGTGTGGAATTTCCATGTTCTTCCTGTGTTTGTGCGGGTTTCCCGGGAACATCCCACCCGCCGACACCCACACAATCCAAAAAGATGCACAATATGCTAAATGGAAGTTCCAAACTGCACCTATGTGTGAGTGCAAGTGTGAATGGTTGTGTATGTGGTGGCCCTGCAATGGACTGGTGAGGTTTTCGGGGTGTACCCCCCACCCCACCCCATAAGAGCACCTTATATACTGTAGTATATTACACTGTAGCTATAGTTCTACAATAATGGATTGATATTATACAAGTATTGTCAGAATTATAGCTTATTATAATTAATTAAAATAATAATTTCCGATTGTTCAGGAGGTGGGCACAAATATTTAAAAGCGATATTTATTTTTGCCATTTTAAATAATTATATTAAATTATTACATTTAATTAAATTGTTAAATATTTTGTTAAACTGCACTTCAAACATTATTGATATCTCGATACAGTATTCATGCTGATTAATAATTTTTTTGGTCATGTGTTACAACCATGTTATAACATGTACATAACAGCATTATTATAATGCACAGCTTCTATACTATAACTCACTACCAGCGCATTTAATTCTTAGTGAATATTATAAATGTAAATCTGGACCAGGATCCGGATGCTCACCTGTTTGAGAGTGCTGGTGAGGAAGTAAATGAGGGAGAAGCCGAACACGACCCCCAGAACCCAGCGCTTCCGCAGCAGCCTGCGCAGCACCATCATGGGTCTGGATATGCACCAGATCAGATCAGATCAGATCTACACCGCCAAGTATTCCTCCGCAATCTAGCTTGATCACCTTTTTCCTCGGCTACATGAATACTCTGCACAAATCGTGTTGTAGAGACAGTTCGGATGAAAAACAACAGTGACAGGACATGGGAAAACTGCGCATGCGCAGTTGCCAACACAACAGCTAACCCATGTTGTATCGTGTTTTAGATAATTATATTCAATTTCCAAATACTGAAGTATTTTCCAAACGACAGTTTTGTAACTGTCGAGATTCGAGCTTATTTTGAATATTACAGAGACAAAAAACCCACAAAGCAAACACAGCCGGCTAGTCGAGTTAAATCAACCTGCTAACTAGCTAGTATGTGCCCTGTCAGATAAAATACACGATCCGTTCTAACAATACAAAACTAATAAAGTAAAATTTAACACCAATTAAGTAATAGTTTTAACGCTACTCTGGTATTCGAACTGGAAATGTAGCTCAAGTCGGCACTGAAATTAGCAGCCATCATCAAAATATTGTTTTTTCACAATGCGGAAGGGTTGGATCAGCACCTATCCTGATTGGTCAAGCTGCCGCTCACTCCGCCGGAAGCAGTAGGAATTTAAACCCCGCCTCCTATCGGTTTGGAAATCCCAAAGTGACTCCTGAATTTTTCTGTTTCCTTTATAACATATTATATAAACCTCAAAGAATGATATGTTACGCACTGTGGTATATGTGGGAAGGTTTATGACGTTATTTTTGGATTTAAAACCTGCTCATTTTGTAGCTAGACGCTGTTTGATAACACAAACATTTAAAGTCGGCTTCGAATCCAAGTCTGTTTAGTGCTCGGTGTCGATTCGTATTACTACAATAATCTAAACATTTTACAGAAGCACAAATAAAATTAACAGTATTTGTTAGCATTCAATAAATAAACCTGATACAAATTTACTCGTAAAATACGTTTGCTGAGCTTGTTCTTTACCTTGAACCTTAATAATCGGTTGAACCGAATCTCAGGTTTTGGAAGAGTCAGAGAGTCGACTCATAGATTTCGGCTCGCAGCCATCATTTCTTTCCCAATAAATGTACAGGACCACACAATACCATGATAGCAGCGTGATAACGGTAAGAAGGAAAAGGTTTGTGTGAATATGGAAGGCTATTTTATCTTTCCTGATAGTCTGTATGTTTATAAATGCCGTTCGTGTTAGTTAAATAGCTCAAATCCCCTTGTGTTTACTTTATTAGCCTCAGTTGCTACATGCTAGCCGGGGATTGGAGGAGCCAGCTTGACTGCTAGTTGATGCTGGACTGTTACATGGTTTCCTGGTTTAACACCTTACATTTTAAACATTTTAAAGGCTTTTAATGGATTGTCAAGTTTGGATTTAATAACAAGGAGCTCTGAATATACAAAATAGTGCAGAACAATAGAACCACATACACTTAAAGAGACAGGGACCACTAAAGGATGTGTCAGTTCCCCAAAGAGGATTGTTCAGGTTCAGCCTGAATTATTAATGACTAATATTTCTGCTTTTCTTCAGCTCCTGAACTTCTGGTGACCCGGTGTGTGCCATGCAGAGACGCCACAGTAGTAACACAGATGGCATGCCACCTGAAAGGTTTGATCTTATTACTGTACAAAATATAATGGTTCTGTATAAACATGTGTAAAGGATCCCATTCACTGGTGAACAGCCACTGTTTTCTTCTATTATCAGTTGATTTTGGTTGAATGTAAAGGTTTCCTACGACGGCGATTTGGGGCCACATTAACAAAAAATGTTTCCACAGACTTCGAAAATAAAAGTCGTAATAGTAAGAGAAAAAAAGTCACAAAATTACAAGAATAAAGTGCTCGCCGGCACTCGACTCGCTCTGGATCTATAATCTTAATTATCAGCCGGATTGTTTCTTGCGAAACCACAAACCCCTCTGAATGGCCCGCTGATGCATCCGTCTGTAATCCTGCGGTGGACCAGTTCCAGCTAATTCCCCTCCACAAACGCAGTGATTTCATCCAAGTCCACCTGGTTCTTTCTGCGGAAGAGATGCATTTTCTTGCAGATTCTTTTCAAAGTCCCAACACTAATAATAATGTGGTCTGATGTGCCAAAAGATGAAATATCTCCTGGTTTGTGAAACCTATGTTGAAGTATAACTTCCCGAAATGCTCCACAGCTCTCATTTTAGCGACTTTCCAATTTTAAAACAGGTTTACAATTTTATTCACATAAATTTATGACTTTATTCTTGTAAAAGCATGACACTTTTCTTGTAATATTACAACTTTATTCTCAAAGTCTGTAAAAACATTTTTCTTAATGTGCCCCTAATACTCAGTCGTAGTTTCCAGGTAAAACCACCCCAGCTCATTGGTTTAGTATCTCGTATTCACCTGTTCCACATGGTGTTTTGGGCGGTGGGTTGTCGTACTGTGGATGGTGAGCTAATTTGCATATTCCAAATGACACGCATTCTGGTCTGTGTCAGTCGTCTCTCCAAGCCTGTCTGTTTATAAACCCAGGAACAGGAGTCAAACGCTTGGGTCCGAGAGCAGCCTGGATGAAGGAGGTGTGTTCGATTGTTTGAAGCCGGAATCTCCTACCACGCCCCAGCAGCTCTTCTCAGGCCTGGTGGGCGTGTCTGCCAATGCCGTGACCTCGGCTCCTTTCCAAGCTGCCGGACTCGTCCTTGGGTCTCCTCCTGAGGTCTTCATCCAGATGACTACTTCTTCACGCGAGGAAGGCACACACCGGCCAGAGAACGCCGCGTTTCTTCCTCGCCCCGCTCAGCATCACCATCATCACCACCACCATCATTTCCACCAGTCGGGGCAGCACCGCTCGGCCCTGCTTCATTCGACGGCTTCGGGTGAGAGGCGGGGCAGCAGGGACGACGGAGGTGAGGAGAGTGATCACCGTTTGTAGGATTTGGGCTTTGGTTTTACTGTATTTTATTATATTTTTTGTGTTATATATCTGCTAGGAGATGAAGCGTCCGCTCCGGCTCCAGCTCTGTCCGAACTGAAAGCTGTGGTCACGTGGCTGCAGAGAGGATTCCCCTTCATCCTCATCCTCCTCATTAAAGTCTGTTTCCAGCACAAGCTTGGTGAGACCTGAGATTTTTTTGTTTAGATTTAAATATTCCACGTTAGTAACTATTATTTACTTTAAATTTGTAAATTAAGTATCAATTATTTTCTGTAAATAAAATAAAAATCAATAAAATTAAATTTAATGATTAAGTCTCGTACCCTTGCCATGTCCCATTCTTGATTCTGATTGGTCAGAAGGTGTGGAATTGTTTTTAATGCACTGCTTCTAATACATCTGGTGGCGTAGTGGTTGGGGTGCTGGGCTCATGAGCGAGAGGCCATGGGTTTCCAAAATTCCAAAAAGGACCCCTGGGCAAGGTCTTAAGCACAAGTGTGCCTCCGTCCACAGAGCAGAAAATGGGTACCAGTAAAAATGGCGGGAAGGTAACCTGCGATGGACGAGAATCCGATCCAGGAGGAGTTGAACTCCTTGTCACGTCACACGGCAGGAACTTATCCCAGTTTCTGGGGCGTCACAGGTCACCTTCCCAGCATTTTTACTGGTACCCATTTATTCTGCTCGTTACCTTTTACCCTTAGTACATCATCGTTTCTATGGTAACAGGCCTTTGATAGGGACTTTTAGAATGTAATCAAGGACTAATAATACATTTTTATGCAGCGTTTCTGTATGTACGGAGATGTTTGATAAGCGTTTATGAAGGGAGTCGCTCGCGCTGGCACTTGGTACGTTTCCAGCTTTGTTATTTAATGGGTTTTTGTGTGTTTTTAAATATAAACCAGAGAAAAAGTAAGAAGCTAGTGCGCATAAGAGTGTTTGTAGCTGCTATAATGCGTGCAGTACTTATTATAAGGGCGTCCCATGACGCTGAATATAACGCCTCACTCACTCGTTTGCCGAGCCACTAAATCCCATTAGGGTCGAGGAGAGCCCGACACCGGACAGACTCAGTGTGCACCCTGAACTGCTTGCCAGACGATCACAAGGCAAAACACACACGACCATTCGCACTCACATTCTCACCTAGGGGTGATTTGGAACAGCCAATCAGCCTAACGTGCATGACTTTGGACTGTGGGAGGAAACCGGAGTACCCAGAGGAAACCCCACTCGTGCATCGGAAGAGCATGCAAACTCCGAACAGAAAGTTACAGTCACAGTACATTACAGTCAGAGCAGCACTCGGCTCGGGGCGTCCTTGCTGTGAGGTGGTCGTGCTAACCGCTAACCACTCCGCCGCAGTGCTGCTCTGACTGTAACTGGAACGAGATAAGAAGTACAGTAGGTAAAACCAGTAACTAGCCTGGGCGCGGTAACATATTTCTTTATCACTTGTTCCATCCTTCCATTGTCTTTCTTTAAATAGCTTGCTGTCATGTGACCCGGGTTACTGTGTGTCGTTTCTCAGGTATCGCTGTGTGCATCGGCATGGCCAGTACGTTCGCCTTCGCAAACTCAACTTTAAAGCACCAGGTGTCGCTGCAGGTAAGAGTGCACCCTCAGGACGCCGGGTCCACATCTCTACATCCGCATGATGTTAAACCGCTCAGCTCGGCGAGTTCTTAAAAGCGTAACCCCCCACCCCACCCCTCGGCTTTCGCAGGAGGAGAGGTCTATCGTGGTGGCCGTGTGGATTCTGGTGTTTCTCGCCGGGAACATTGTGTACGTGTATTACACTTTCAGTGCCGAGGAGCTGCACAACAGGTCGGTCACAACACATCCGGTGTCTCCTGAGGTCTCCCTGCGATGCCTTTCACACCCACACACACACACACACACACACACACACACACACACGTTATGTGTTTGTTTGTTTGTTTTTTTGTTTTGATTGATTTATCTATCTTAAGTTCTGTTTGCGTTTCCTTCTTTAGGATCATATATGTCTTCAGATCTTGTGAGTATTTATTTATTTTTTTTCTCCATCACTTTTTTTTTCCTCTCTTGATTTCTCACCCTTTCTTTTCACACTTTTAATTTATCTCCTTGTTTAAACGTCAGAGAAAGGGCGGGGTGCACCCTGGACAGCTCACCAGGCCATCACAGGGCCAGCACACGTAACCATTCACACCCCGGGGTGATTTGGAACAGCGCATTAGCCTACGCCGCATGTTTTTGGACTGTGGGAGGAAACCGGAGTACCCGGAGGAAAGAAAGAAAAACATTCAAACTCCACACAGAAATGCCCCGAGAACAGGAATCGAACCCGGAACCTTCTTTCGGTGGGCGTGGTAAGCACTGCGCTGGCGTGCCGCCCGGATTATGTTCTGTTGGAAATACAAGGCGACCCCAAAAAAAACCTTCCACATTTTAAAGATCAATTAAAAAAAAAAGTTTAAACTTAATGATGCAGGAGAGGCGGTGCTGAGGTCTGGTGGTGGCCCAGCCCCAACTTGAACACCACAAGAAATGTGTGTTTCAGTAAGATGGAGCTACGTCTCTCACACACACACACACACACACACACACACACACACACACACACACACTACTAGAAGATCATTAGAAGTGCTGAGGGAGATGTTTCCAGGTCAGGTGATCTTGTTGGGTGATGTCAGGTGACTGGCCTGTTCCCCTGACCACGCCCTTGTGACTCTTTTTTTTAAATTAAAAGTTTTTGAACGTGCTACCTTAAATCACGAGTGTAAACTCATCCAAAGGTTGCAATTCAGCAGGAGATCGCTGCAGTTCCACCCGACACGACGCGTCGAGCCACGACAGCCTTCAAAAATCACCTCCAAGAGTGTACAGACGACGACAGCCACCGCCTGGAGGATCTTGTGCAGCACAGTATATTACGTGTAATACCAGGGGTTAACACTGTTTGTTTTTTAGTACATGTTTAAATTCAGCTCAGCCCCTGGCCCAAATGACTTCATTAATTATTATTATTTAGTTGTTAGGTGTTTTTGTTGTTGTTGTTTTTACAGATGCACAGTTAGGTTATGTTTAATGAAATGATGATGTATAAAATGGGTGGAATGGTGGCTTAGGGGTGAGCACATCCACCTCCCGTCCAAGAGTCCCAGGGTCGGGAGTTTCTGTGTGGAGTTCGCATGTTCTCCATGTGCTCGCTTGGGTTTCCTGAAGGTACTCCAGTTTCCTCCCACAGATGCACAGTAACAGCTAATTGGCTGTTCTAAATCGGCCCTCAGTGTGAGTGAGAGTGTGAATAGTGTGTGTGTGCGTGTGCGTGTGTGTGTGTGTTGGCCCTGCAGTAGTCTGGCAAGCTATTCGGGGTGTACATCACCTTCACTCAGTGTTGGCTGAGTTCGGCTCCCTAATAGGGAGGACCAGAGAGAGAGTTAGTTAGTTATTGTGGTGGGACCAGAAGTCTTTCTGTTATTGAGTCTCAGAATTTATTTAAATTTATTTGTCACTCTGATCAAGACTTTTCATTAAGAGTAAACAAATCCCAAATCTAATAAATGCTCTGACTTTTTAAACCTTATTCCGATTTTTTTAAAGCTTGTGCTGACCGTCAGAAGTCCAAACGAACTGCGAGTAGAAGATTAAGGAGTAGTAATATTTGGAAAACCACACACACAGCAGGCACTTCAGCAGGGTGTTCTGGTGTGAACAGATCGTACCTCTTTATAGGAGATGATTATTATTATTATTATTATTATGCACTTATCATTTTAAGTGTGGAATAATAACGTTTGATCCTTCTTTATGCTCACAGATTTATTTGACAGCCATAATTCATTTATCACATACATAGTGATCACCATTTTAAATAACCTTTTTTTAAACAATTAATATGAATATATTTTTGTAATTAAAAAGTAAAATTTTTTTCTCAAATCACTAATGAATGAAATGCCTAATTATGCAAATATAGCATGTCATAACTACGTTTACATATATGTTAATATTATTTAAAATTTCTTAATTTTATAAGTATGTTATTTTTATAGGATTAATGCTTTAGACATTTAAAAATAAAATATTTGCAAACATTTACTTACATTTACTAACACACTGTCATTTCTGTCTGCATTCCCTGCACACTGTGGACCTTTTGCATAAAAATGTATTGTATGGATTTTGCTGGATTTGGCAACCCGGACTGTGTACATGAACGTATTCTCTGGTATCTGTCTCTCTTGCAGTTTAATATTTGCCAAGCCGAACATTAACAGTTATGATTTCTTCGATCTGATCTGGGTGGTCGGAATCACCGACTTTGTGCTGAAGTACTTCACCATCGCTGTCAAGTGCCTCATCCTCTTCCTACCCAAAATCCTCCTGGCTTTCAAATCCAGAGTAAGCATCACTTTACTTCTACTCTGTGTGCTTTGAGCATTTTTGTTATTTAATATGGAAAATCTTTGTGTTTCTGCCCTCGGTTGGAAACAAATCTATGTGTCTGTGCCTTGGGTGACAAACAAGTCAGTCAAGGTGTGTGTGTGTGTGTGTGTGTGTGTGTGTCTGTCTTTTTGGCACACGGTAACTGAGCTCATAGTCCTCAGGGACAGGAGTGAGGTCACCTCTCCTTGGAACACACACACACACACA
>JBCNYG010000023.1:29802475-29813447 GCA_039654305.1 Porochilus rendahli
TCCCCGTGCTTGCGTGGGTTTCCTCCGGGTACTCCGGTTTCCTCCCACAGTCCAAAAACATGCACAGTAGGCTGATTAGCTGTTCGTAATCTCCCCTAGGTGTGAGTGTGAATGGTTGTGTGAGTATTGCCCTCACCAAGAGTCGGCTGAGATGGGCGCCAGTCTCCCCACGACCCTAATTAGGATTAAGCAGCTCGGAAAATAAACAAAGGGATGATAGTGCAGTTTCTTCCCAAAGAGCCTGGGAATATTAATTAATGCATGATTTCTGATTCACCTACAAAGTGACCAAAATCTCATATATCCGAATCCCGTGCTCAGTCATTTCGGTGTGGAGTTTGCATGTTCTCCCCATGTTTGTGTAAGTTCCCTCCAGGTACTCCGGTTTTCTTATACACGGCCCAAAAACATGCATGGTGGCTAACCGGCTGTTCTAAGTTGTCCCTAAGTGTGAGTGTGAATGGTTGTGTGTGTTTTGGCTCTGCAATGGCCTGGCGAGCTGTACAGGGTGAGCCTCGCCTTTGCCCACACGGCGCTGAGATGAGCAGCAGCCTCCCTGCGACCCTTATTAGGCTTAGGTGGCTTAGAAAATGAATGGATGGATGAATGAATGACTATTAAAGAGAAAGAAAAACAGTTCCAAGATTTAACACTAGGGGTCACTGTCATGCAACTAGACCAGTTTTCCTTTTTCGTTTTCCAGTTTTCAGAAAAGATACTCATAAAAATATTAAACATCAAATAAATATATAATAGGTGGCACGTTGGTCTAGTTATGTACCACGCTTGCCTCACTGCAAGAAGGTCCTGGGTCCAATTCGGGGGCTTGGAGGGAGCGTTTCTCTGTGTTGCATGTTCTCCTTGTGCTTGCGTGGGTTCCCTCCAAATACTCCGGTTTTCTTTTACAGTCCAGTGACATGCACATTAGTTCCAAATTGTGTCTTGGTGTGTGTGTAAGTGTAAATGGTTGTTGTGTGTTGGCCTGCAATGGATTCGCGAGCTGTTTAGAGTGTACCCCACCTTTAAGTACAGATGGCTAAGATAGGCTCCAGCCTCCCCACCACCCTGGTAAGACTAAGTTGTTTGGCAAATTGGGGGCAGTGGTGGCTTAGTGGTTAAGGCGACGGGTTACTGACCCGAAGGTCATCGGCTCAATCCTCACTGTCACCACTGTTGGGCCCTTGAGCGAGGCCCTTAACCCTCAATTGCTCAGTTGTATAAAAATTATAATTGTAAGTCGCTCTGGATGACAGCGTCTGCAAATTGCTGTAAATGTAAGTGTAGGTTTGAATGTGAGTATGACCTGTGGTGTGTGTGTTGGCCCCACGATGGTCTGAAGAGCCAGGTACCCCACCCTCGCTCAGTGTCGGCTGAAAAAGGCTCCAGCCATCCCAGGACCCTAACAGGTTTAAGGTGAGGTAAGTCTTTTGGGATTATTTTATTTGATTATTTATTTTTTACACCCAAACTCTGTGACTCATCAGTTCGGAGCGGTTCAACTCCTCCTGTATGGGAAGCTACGCAGTCGCAGGTTACCGTCCCAGTAATTTTTTTTTACTGGTACCCATTTATTCTGCTGGGTGGTCAGAGGCACACTTGTGGTTAAGACCTTGCCCAGGGGTTTTAGCACGGTGAATCACGTGACCTTTACATGCTATGTATATATATATATAATTTTTATTCTAATATATTATTTTTATTATGAGTACAAATTAACCTGTTCCTGTGTCTCTTTATTGATTTCTGCATGTGTAGGGGGGAAGGTTTGGTACTCTCTCGCTGTGTAGTGAACATCATGAACACTTGGTGGAGCAATAAAACAATTAGATTTTAGCAAACACTGTTGCCAATAAGTATTCATGGGATGACTCATCAGGCTAGTTTTTATGCAGCGCACACACACACACACACACACACACACACACACACACACACACGCACACACACACACACACTGCAGAAGGGAATACCACCAGTGTCTTGTGTTAATCAGAGTAAAACCTTTGTCAGTGTGTGAGAATTGTTTTTTTTTTCTCGCCATCTTTATTTATAATTCAAGTCTATTCTTTAAAAAGAGAAAATTAAAAATCCTTCTGAATGTATAAAAATAATTTCTCTATTATTAGTGTTTGCACTGTTAATGGAATTGCTGGTGTCTTACCGGTGTAATAATAACCGGTAATGCCACAACACTAACTTTTCGAATATGAAAGTTCAGAAGGTGTCGAATAATTTTCTATAACAGCGAATCTGACATTAATTTAAAGCTATACATTCAAATACAGCCAGATACTTATATATATATATATAATGTATTAATCCCACAAGGGAAATTATTACCCCTGCATTGAACCCAGAGGGAGCAGTTGGGGCGCCTGGAGAGCAGTTGGAGCGCCTGGAGAGCAGTTGGGGCGCCTGGAGAGCAGTTGGGGCGCCTGGAGAGCAGTTGGGCGTTCGGCGCCTTGTTCAAGGGCACTACAGCCATGAATGTGGAGGAAGGGAAGGTGACACTCACTTCCCCTCCGCCACACATTTTTCCTGCTGGTTCGGGAATGCTTCCCTAACCGTTAGGCTACGGCTGGCCCCTCATCTGCGGCTACATTAGTCTGGCAACACGTGTTCTAGTATTCTAACATGTTGTACACAAGAAAAAAAAAGTATTTCTGTCATTTTTGATATGGAGGCATGTTTATTTAGAAAGTAGACTCCGGTATCAGTGCTTTGTAAAGCTCACACAACAGGTACACAACAGGTCCATGACAGAAAACCTGTAGGACAGTTGTGGGCGTGACGTACTCACCTGCTGCCATCTCAGCCGACTCTGGGCGAGGTCAGAGTACACCCTGAAAAGCTCACCAGGCCATCGCAGGGCAGAAACACTCTGACAGCAATGCAGCGTTCTCTTTACGAAAGTCAGCAATGGTTCTTTTACATGCCTCTCACCCAGGTGGTAACCATCCGAGCTGGGAGATGAGGCTTACCCGGAAGGCTCTTAAAGCGCGATACCTCCGGGACTGGCTGCAGAAAAGCTTTCAAATCCACCTCACCCAAACCGCCGTCATTCCCTCCTGTAGCTCTGTCATCGTCGCACAGAGTATTGATGGTATTTTTTTCACCATGTGGAATTCTTCAGGACCGAGCATTTTAGTGCTTTTACAATTCAGTTGAAAAAAGACAGCATGTGTTTTTGTCATATTAACGTAAACTAGAGTGACAAATAAAGTGGCCGGTGTCGTTTAAAGGGGAATTAAACCCAAACCTATAAAAGCTTGGACACATATACGAGTCCTTTCCTATCAATACGTGCTTATGCTTCATAAAAGTATTCTGCATTTATAGTTCTTCTTACATATACTTCTCACTTTCTTTTATTTTATATATTTTTATTTTATATACTTTATTTTATTTACATTTTTCAAAATATTTTTACATGTTTGTATTTATATTAACTTTAACTATAAAGTCCCTTAAATAGTTATATTTATTGTTCTTCTTTGTCTTCTTGATATTGAAAGTTTTTATTCTTCAGTTTTAGGACAGTAAGCATTTCACTACATGTTGTACTGTGTATGATTTTGTATTTGACAAATAAAATAAAATAAAATTGAATTGAATTGAACTGAATTGGATAATACACCAGGGCAGTTTGTGTCAACCAGCACAGTTAACAGCTTACAGTAACGTTTCGATTGTGTGACAGCGTTATGTAATTAACGGCATCGACGCAGTGTCTCTGAGAGCTTTAACACTAACTTTATATCCGTCTGCAGTTTCAGACACACAAGGACGTCAGCTGTTTAAAAACCAGACTGTACACTCTCACTTTCACTCACTTTCACTCACTTTCACTTACTTTCACGCACTTTCACTCACTTTCACGCACTCGTTTGCTGCACCGCTTTGTCCTTTCAGGCTCGCGGGGAGGCTGTGCCTATCTCTGTCAACACTGTGTGATGGCGGGGTACACCGAGCATTCGCCAGACCATCGCAGGCCAACACACAACACACAGCTGTTCGCACTTCCACCTAGGGACAATTTGTAACAGCCAGTTAGCCTTATGTGCATGTGTTTAGACTGTGGGAGGAGACCGGAATACCCGGAGGAAACCCGCACGAGCACGGGAGAACATGCAAACTCCACATAGAAATGCCCTCCCGAGCTGTGAGGCGGACGTGCCGTCTAAAATCGTACTCTTCCTGTATGAAGTATATCATTGTTAGCATTAGCACTGAAGATAGGTTCATTCTTTTCTGATGAAGTTAGAAAGATGATTTCTGTACATAGTTCATTTAAGTCCATTTCTATTTAAACGAAGACTTTTTTAGCTGATAATATCAATTATTTGAAGTAGCAGACCTTTTTTTCGTCATTATTGGTGCTAAAAAATCTCTTACTGGTTAGGCCGTGCTACTTTAGTATAAATACTAAGACGTGTTATACACAGTCTATAATTCTAGGAACAAAACCCTGATGAAAAAAGATAAATAAATTACCTCGTAATCTTTTTGTGAGAACATATAAGCCCAGAATCTACACAAGACCCAGAAGGAAGTGTAGCATCTGCTCAGTCAGTGATGAAACTGTTCAGACGCCCTTCAGACACTAATCACGCCACTGATCCTGCACTCTCTCTTATTCTGCCCTGTTTAGAACGAGGTGAATGAAATCCCCTTCTTCGATGTCGACCTGCCGTATGAACTGGCGCTGAAGATTTTCCAGTTCCTGGACAAAACTGATCTGGGACGATGCGCTCAGGTACTCGGTTGTTGTCTTTTAGCAGAGCGCCTGAGTGGACCTCATAGGCATGGAACATGACTCGGATTGTCCCGTGTCTGTGCCACCCTAGGCTTCCAATAAAAAAGCCAACAACAAAAACAGGTTTATTATTAGTGGTGAAACTGTAACCCTGGGTTTACACTGGGGCTGCCATGTGCACAATCTCCGTGATACAAAGAAGTGTGGCGCTTCGCGATCTATGCGCGCTTAGAGCACGATTGGGGTTTCAAAGTGTCTCCAAGTTCATCAAGATCCCCTATAATGACGCATCAAGCTCTGTTATACTCTGTTTAGCTCTACCACGATTGCTACATTCAGTCATGATTGGTGTCAAATCGTAATAAATTATAATAATCGTGGCAAAAGTTTTGTCATTCCACCAAGTTCCTTTAAAATCATCACGAATCCACCAACTTCCCTCACAATTCACAAGGGATCATCACAATTTTATCCCATGACCCCCTGCACATTGTTATTCTTTTCAGTCGTGGAGATAGTGTCCCCAGTTTAAACCCAGGGTAACCAGAAATATAGAGGCTCATACACCACGACTCAGACCCGCACAGAATAAAAAACACAATCTTATTCGGGTAGGCAGACAAGCTTTCATTGAGCAAAACAACATGTTACTTTAAGTGTAACACAGAACATGAACTCGTTAAACGGATAATAACTAACAAAACTGGTGAACGAAAGGTTTCCTTCAGGGTTAATGTGCATGATATGATTCAAGGTCATAGGGCACACAAAGACTTGTGTATGACTTTATCTCATTTTTTTGCATATATTTGTTTATTGTCTCTAGGGCTGTAACTAATTTAGCCTTTAAAGAACTGTGCTACTCTTATACCACCAGCCTCGGACACCTATCAGCAGAGCTCTCTATCTGGCAAACTGCATTACTTTGCATTTTTGCACAGACCTGTGGGTGTTCAGGTAATATTTGTCACAGTTTTTAACAGTTATTCCGTAAAATTGAGCCGTACGTGACCCGACAGATGACCGGCTATTAGCTTTGTCCAACGAGGCTGAGTTGAATAACTTTTTTTTTTGTCCTCATCCACTGTATTGTGAAAAAATATTTTATTTATTTATTTATTAAAAAAATTATTTAAACTTTAAATTATATAAGAACATTTCAGCTTTTTGGAAAACAGCTCAACTCAAGCAAATGAGCAGCAAACTGACAACAACAGCTTACAGCTATGTTTGTTCTTACCATTAAATACTTTCATTCAAATTGTGCTGCTCCTTTTAGTATTTTAATATTTTTGGTTCGTAAGGAGAGACGGTTCAGCAAATCTTTCTGCCATTTTGTTTTTTTTTCTACTCATGGTATATGTGGTAATATCCTAGTAGTAGAGGAGCCAATCAGAACATGTGATTGCTCATATCCAGTAGGTGGAGATATAATATCATGATATATATCCAGGTACCATCAACTGGCAGACCAGTCCAGATGCAGACTGTGTTATTTATTTCAGGTCAAACTAAGCACTATAAACAAACAAACAAACAAATAAATAAATATTGTAGTCGGATAACGAGTCAATATTTCAAAATAACAGTTTTCTAGACATGATTCGTTGCATCTTCTGTAGCCGACTCTGTAATGATGTTAGGGTTTATCCAATCACATGCATTTATGTCATGCAACTGAAGACGGTTTTATGTAACGGAAGGGCTTTTTACAGACTTTTACTATTTTTATCGCCATATCTGTGAGCAGTAAATTTGGCAGTGTAGGGTTAGAGGAAAATTCTTCGCCTTAGCGTTCTGTGCTGCAACCTGTCCAGTATAAAGCTTTACTGTAGATTATTTTCTAGAAAATGGGCCGTCTGGATCAGACTGAAGAATCCCGAAGTGATGAGGTGGAATCTGCAGTAAGACTAGCCGGGCCGTCGTGTGGCGTAGTGTAGTCACGTATGCCTGATAGTCTCTGTCGTGTTTGTCAGGTGAGTAAGTCGTGGAGAGTGTTAGCGGAGGACGAGGTGCTGTGGTACAGGTTGTTTCTTGAGGAGGGGTATCACAGAGGGGCGAGCGTGTCTGACTCCCCCTGCTGGAAAGGCACGCTGAGAGACTGCATTAACACTGAGCTAACTGTAAAGTACAACTGGAAGGTGAGTCGCCGGAGCGGATATCCACAGAATATTTTTATTATTATTGACGTTTCAATCCAGACGAAAGAAATCTCATGCTCCGCCTTTTCTACGTCCTACAGAATCGAGTCGGGTCAATCAGCCATCTGCAGTACGAGCTAGGAAAAGTGTTGTGTGACGTCACTTCCTGTGACAGATTTGTCATTGCGGGGTGAGTGTGCATGCTTGTTTACGTTCACTATCTTTTGATTGGTACAGCACTTTCTTCAGAGGTTACAGAAATACAGGCGTCGATTTAGGCTGAGATCTCGGAACAAACGGAAGACGACTGAAATCTCTGAGACGACGTGTGCGAGAATCCCGGACTCAGTGATCCAGTGATCTGTAATTCGGAGGAGGAGAGATGAAGAGTACAAATCTGCTCCTTCATTCGCCTCGGATGGCGCAGTGGTTCGCCTCACAGCAAGAGGGTCCCAAGTCCAATACCCGGGCTCGGGGTTTTCTGGGTGGGGTTTGCATGTTCTCCCCGTGCTCGCGTTGGTTTCCTCCGGGTACTTCGGTTTCCTCCCACAGTCCAAAAACATGCACAGTAGGCTGATTGGTGGTTCCAACTCACACTCACACCCAGGGGATAGGTGTAGGCCTATCTGTCTATCTATCTGTCTTTCTGTCTATCTATTTATCTGTCTATCTATCCATCTGTCTGTCTGTCTATCTATCTGTCTAGCTAACCATCTATCTGTCTGTCTGTCTATCTCTCTATCCCTCTGTCTATCTATCTGTCTGTCTGTCTATCTTTCTGTCTCTATCTATCTGTCTGTCTATCTATCTATCTGTCTGTCTAATTTATCTGTCTATCTATCCATCTGTCTGTCTGTCTATCTAACCATCTATCTGTCTGTCTGTCTATCTCTCTATCCCTCTGTCTATCTATCTGTCTCTCTTTTGTCTCTATCTATCTGTCTGTCTATCTATCTCTCTATCAATCTATCTGTCTGTCTAATTTATCTATCTATCGATCTGTCTGTCTGTCTGTCTGTCTGTTTGTATCTGTCTGTCTGTCTTATCTATCTGTCCATCCATCCATCCATCCATAAAATTATTAATTTGTTAAGCATTCATTTATTTACCGAAGCACTTTATCCTACTAGGTTCGCCCAGAGGCTCTAGTCTATCTCAGCCAACTCTGAGCAGAGGCGGGGTACACGCTGAACAGCTCTCCAGACCATCACAGGGCCAACACACACAAAACCGTATACACACACCTGGCAGCAGTTTGGTGCCGCCAATTAACCTAATGCCCATGTCTTTGGACTGTGGGAGGAAACCAGATTACCCAGAGGAAACCTAAGAAAGCACGGAGAGAACACGAAACCTCGACGCTGAAACGCCCTCACCAAGCCCGGGACTCAAATGTATTATGCCTTGGGAAGGGATTTCCTTGAAATTCGAGAAGCTTATGCCAGCCCCGTCCTGATGTCGGATGTGTCAGGGCAGTTAAGGCTCCGGGAGGTTACACGGGATGCAGTGAGTGCATTGTGCACGTTGACGTGGACGTGAACTTGTAATATCAGGCGTTTCCTCAGGTATACCTCAGGCGACGTGCGACTATGGGACTCGCTCCACTGGGACTCGGGGGCTTTGAATCTGCAGCCTGCCCAGGGCACCAGAACCGAGACCCCCCCGCCTCACGTTCGTCTGGTGCACGTCACCGATACTGTCGCCTGCGCTGCCTATGAGAACGGTGAGAGTTTTTTTTTCAGTCCGTTCATTTGTCATCAACATGCCTGTCTGAAATAGGTCTGGTTGTTTAGGTCGTGTGGATGTCTGGAGCACTGAATCTGGTATAGAGCCGATCCATCGCTATCAGCACCTGCAGCACGTGTCTGCTCTGCATCTGAGCGCCGATGCTCCAGTCGTGACCTCTGCCTCTGGGTCAGAGGTGCGAGTGGACACTCCAAACGATCGGGGCTACTGGAGGACTGTATGTCTTACCCAGCTGGCGAACCCTGTAAGTGAATCTTTACCGCCACCTAGAGTGAAGTTACTCCTTTACTGCGGCTATTGTTTTTAGGTACGCTGCCTGCAGCATTGTGGGGAAAATATTTTTTGATGTGGATGTGTAGGTGGATGGGGTTTTGGTAGTCCCGGGTAAGCGAGACAGCCCACTGGTTTCTGTTTGGGCTGGTGAGAGCGTGTATCTGCTGGATCCGAGTAGGAAAGACCATGACCATGATGGAGAAGAGGGAGGAGCCAGAGTGCTTCACTCTGTATATGGCCATCCCGTGACCTGCCTGGATGTGAGCGCATGCCGAGCTGCCGTGGGCGTGAAGAGCTGTGGCTGGGGCATGAACGACGGCGGGAACAAGGTCAGTGGGTTAATATATCATTGTTGAAGGTGTGTATGTCTCGTGCTTATAGAGCTGGGTGATGTATCAATACACGATAATATCATAATATAACCATTTTCTTGAGGGAACTTGGTGGATTTATGATGATTTTGAGGGAACTCGGTGGAATCGTGATGATCTTGAGGGAATTTGGTGGATTCGTGATGATTTTGAGGGAACTCGGTGGAATCGTGATGATCTTGAGGGAACTTGGTGGAATCGTGATGATTTTGAGGGAACTTGGTGGAATCGTGATGATCTTGCGGGAACTTTGATGTGCCATCGTAGAGGATCTTAGAGCACCCTTAGGATAAAATGTCCACGACAAACCATGTATTGTGTCCAGGTTTGATAGGTGCTATTTTATTAGGACAGAAGGTCAAAAAGGGAATGTTAACATTTTAATGTTCTTGTCTTCGGCCTGCCGGTGGAAACTGGAGTACCCAGAGGAAACTCATGCAGGCACAGGGAGAACATTCAAACTCCACACAGAAACGCCCCTTGACAAGCCTGGGAGTCGAACCAGGGACCTGTTTGCTGTGTGATAGACGTGCTAACCGCTGCGCCACCGTACCACCGTGTTGGATTTTGTTCGGCAGATTTCCTGCAGTGGCTAATAATAAACTAACCTTGAGACTTTACTTTAAACTGAACTCCTCTTAGTCGTAAGTGTGTGGAAGCTCCTGTTCGCTTTCCTTCTCATGAAGTCTCAAAAGGAAAAAAGTGCAGTGATTACATCTTAGATTACAGAATCCTCACGTCAGCCTTCATTCAGCCAGCTTGCCAGTTTCTCCAGCTCTTACTAAACTGTCAGCCTCACACTGTATTATTTCTGAAACTGACTGACAGATTAATTGCAGAAAAAAAAAAACAATATGCGTTGTTCTGAAAAAGAAAATAAAGAACGGGTTTGATGTTCTGAGAGCAATGCTGCCTATGAGCGCAAAGTTACTTGTAAAAATCGAACACAGGGCTACAGGGTAACCTCTGGTTTTTGCTTCGACTGAAATGTCTCAGTAAGTTCAGGTTTGGAAACGCTCAGCAATGACGCACTAGGTTTTTTTTTGGCAGGTCGAATGTGACATATAAGCTTTGTAATCCGTTTTTGTTGTTGTTCATAATTAGCATAATAAGTTCTACAGGTGCTGAGTGACATTCTCTGTAAGTCAGGACAAACTCCAGTATTCATCATCTCACTGACATTATTCAAACTGCTGCTCGGAAATAATAACGGAGTGACGTGTTCTAGAAAAACCAACCATGTCTTATAATTATTTTCTCTGTGCTTAGTTTTGCATCCTAGTGCTGTTCTAACCAGTGAAATACTGCCACTTCTACTTTTAAATCACGCATCACCTATTCATCATCACACCTTATTACCGACACACTACATATGGACTCTGTACACACACCCACTTCTATCTGCCTCACCTCTAACATAGTGTTATGTGTATGATCTCCTCCTGCCTTGTATTTGGATTATCTCTGTTGTGTTGTTCGCCTGATCAATTGACCTCTGCCTGTCGCTCACCTGTGTTCACCTGTGCACCTCAACTGTGTTCATTTTGTCTGCTTGGTTTCAAGGGGCGGGGCTTTTGACAAGGAAGTCTGCATCACATTTTGAAGGTGACTTGGATCACATTCTCTTTCATTCATTTTCCGAACCGCTTATTCCTGATTAGGGTCGCGGGGAGGCTGGCGCCCAT
>JBCNYG010000023.1:29861092-29871423 GCA_039654305.1 Porochilus rendahli
AAGCACGGGGAGAACACGCAAACTCCACACAGAAACGCCCGAGCTGGGAATCGAACCCAGGACCTTCTTGCTGTGAGATGCGGACATGCTAACCAGGAGGACATGCTAACCACTGAGCCGCCAGCTCGGTAACCATACTGCTTTTCTTTTTTTTTTCTTATTGCAAAGAAATGCTGGTGTGGGTGTGACTGGTAGTTAAAGGAACTATCATCAATTTTGGAAAAGATTACTGATACTGGAATTTAAAAGCCAAATAAAATACAAACCGCTCTTCCCCCTACAGAAGCTACGCCCATCAAAGCCATGAACATACATTGCCAAAGCACTCTTGATTCTACAGTGTCCTCATTTCCCCTCCTCCTCCTCCTCCTCCTCCTCCTCCACTTCTATTTTGTCCTATGCAAATGTGTAAATGCCCCTTATTGCTGATTGGTTGAAATAGTGTTATGTAGCTTATACTAAGCCACGTTCTTTGTTTCTAATTTACAGAACCAGGTTTGTGTACAAATATCAGATTTTCTTTTTTCAATTTTGCGCATAGAGCCGAAAACATTAAGGATCAAAATCGAGGACTGCACCCTGAAGTGTGAAGTACGTAAGTTTTGCTTTGCTCCACAATTTGAAATGTAACAATAAATGGATAAAAAGTATAGTGTCTCCTGCTTTAATTAATTAAATCTTTAAAATCATTAGTAAATGGTCGTCAATGCTGTGAGAGAAATGTCTCCCCCTACTGGGCATTGGAAGAACGTTTATCCCCATGTTAAAAATAATGAAATTCACGAATTTTTAAAAAAATATGACCCCCATGAACAATTCACCTTCCAAATTTGATGGGTTCTTTTCATGCAAATATGACCCATTTAAAAACAAAAATATTCTGACAGCATAGTCTGAGCTTTTCTTTCTTTATTTATTGACATCAGTTTTCATTTCTCTACAGCCATTTTCAAGCACTGATCACGATCTTTACATTACATCTTACACAAGCTCTTGTTTACTATTTATTTCACTGTAAATATATTAGAAAAAAAATAAGCGGTGTAATTATAATTCTTTTAAATTCTTTCTTGAGTGCATGAACACTGGGATGATAATCCTGAAGGGTAAGAAGATGGACGTGGATTAACACGTGAGTGGATTACAAAATCAAGGACGGAGTTGTCCGACAGGACCGATGCGGATCAGGGTTTCAATGAAAAGGTCTCCTGTGCAGAAGTGCTATCCTACGATTACTTTAGATTCCAGAAATGCGAGTGACTCAGTGCCAGTCACCACAAACATCTCGCAGACATGAGAACGTTAGACAGAACTGTGTAAACTCTCACACTACCTGAACTCCTAATGAGTGTTACGTGAACGTAGGGCGTGAGCTCGGCGGCGAGCGGAGCTGGGCGGGGTGGTAGGACGAGGGTGTGAGACGAGACGGGGTGCGGTGTGTGATTAAGGTGTCGTGGTGTTGTGGTCAGTGTTCGATGCGGCGGCATGTCCTGAGTCGGTGGCGTGCGAGTGGTAAAGCTCCTGAACGACTTTCAGCGTCTCCGCCGTGTCCTCCGGGTAGTGGCTCTGGAGATCTTCGTTGGCCATGTAGTGGGTGTCGGCGAAGTCGCTGAAATACCGGCCGACTTCAGGGTGACCGATTTCCAACGGGGCGGAGTGCGGCTCCAGATTCTCTACAGAGAGAGAGAGAGAGAGAGAGAGAGAGAGAGAGAGAGAGAGAGAGAGAGAGAGAGAGAGACAGACAAAGAGATAAACCGATACATACAGAGAGACACAAAGGAGGGCACAGAGAGAGAGAGACAGAGAATGAAAGAGAGTGAGAGAAGAAGCAAGAAAGACAAAGTGAGGGTGAGAGGAAGACCGACACAGACAGACCCACAGAAAGAGATTGAGGGAGCGAGAGAGAGACAGAGAGAGAGAGAGACCCACAGATGGACAGAGAGAAGGACAGACAGAAGGACAGAGAGAAGACACAGCCAGATAAAGAGATAGATATGGATACAGAGAGAGAGAGAGAACATTAGTGTGTGAAAGGTGGTGGTACGTTTTCAGCATAAAACCATTTTTTCCCTTCAGATATTTTCTGATGACTCTGCTGTAGCCGGATGGATCAGTGGAGGTGATGAGACGAATACTGGGCTGCTGCGGACTCCTTCGTCACACGGTGTGAGCAGAATCATCTGCAGCTTAATGCGACAAAGACCAAGGAACTGACTGTGGATTTCAGGAGATCCAAAACACCAGCGGTGCCTTTTTCCATCCAGGGCGTCAATGTGGAAATGGTGGAGGATTACAAAGACCCCGCAGTTCATATAGATAATAAACTGGACCGGGGTAAGAACACTACCGCACTCGACAAGAAGGGCCCGACCCGCCTCTATTTTTGGAGGCGGCTAGGCCGTTTAACATCTGCCGAACACCGCTCCGGATGTTTTATGAGTCTGTTGTGGTCAGCGCCATCCTCTACGCTGTTGCATGCTGGGGCAGCAGGCTGAGGGTTGCAGACTGAACAAACTGATGTTATTAGTCGCTGATAGCGTTCACTCTGTATCTGTTTATATAGATATTACTAACTTATAACTATAGACTTGTGTGCGTGTGTGAAGATTTCCGTATGTATATTTGTATTTATAGATATTTGTAATTTTTCTTAACTGAGACTTTTATCTTCATCTCATTCTAGCTTGGTATGGAGCAGCTGTGTGCACCCAATTTCCTCCAGGATCAATAAACTATTCTGATTCTGAGTCTCACCCTGAGCGGCATATCGGCACGTGCCATCCTGCACCAGGACATTGTAGAAAGGCTGATCGGCACCGTGGGTCAGCTGATGCACTCGCATTGTTGCGATCCACTCCGGACTCATGGAGCATTTAGGATCCCATCCATAAACAACGCAGTTATAACCCGACCTGCAGACAGGAACAGGAAGTGGATTGGTAACACTCTGTACTGTATATTACAGACCAGCAGATTCTTCATCAGAATTTTATTACCTGTAACACCAGTACGTTTACAACCTGTATCACGCGTACAGATACTTCCTGTATCACCAGATCGATTACTTCCTGTATCACCAGATCGATTACCTCCGGTATGTAGGCAAAGTAGGATTACTTCCTGAATCACCAGTACTATTACAAGCTATATCACCTGTACAGTTACTTCCGGTATCATCAGAACGATTTCCTCGTGTATTACCAGTACTTTTATGTCCTGTATCATCAGTATGACTACTTCCTGTATCATCAGTATGATTACTTCCTGTATCATCAGTATTGATTACTTCCTGTATCGCCAGTATGATTACTTCCTGTATCGCCAGTATGATTACTTCCTGTATCGCCAGTATGATTACTTCCTGTATCACCAGTATGATTACTTCCTGTATCGCCAGTATGATTACTTCCTGTATCGCCAGTAATGATTACTTCCTGTATCGCCAGTATGATTACTTCCTGTATCACCAGTATGACTACTTCCTGTATCGCCAGTATGATTACTTCCTGTATCGCCAGTGTGATTACTTGTAATTTTTTTGTGTCATCAGTACTGCAGTCTGAAGCTTCAGTTCCCTCAAATAAATAACTAAACATTTCACACTAGCGGCTCCAGAGGGAGGTACGAGGGACATTAACATACCCGGCTTTTCCCTCACGCACCTCTTGTGTTTCATGATCAGGCCGACGGAGTAGTGCACTTGGCTGTGTTCAGGAGCGCTGCGCGTCTTCACCTCGGGCTCCACGGCGTGCCTCTTGTGTTGGATGTGTTCCAGCGTGTGCTGCACCAGGTAACCCACAGCGCCGTGCTGAGACGGGTCCAATGCCTGGATGTGCTGCAGGATGTCCAGCACCTGACACAGGCACGTAGACAGGAGGACAGAAAATGACACAAAGACTCTTCTTGTTTTTTTTTCTGTGCTGAATCAGAATTAGTGCAAAAACAACAGCAGTTAAATACAGAAACTATTTTACGAGTGCTGCGATAAAGAGCGGAATGTTTGGCTGTTTTAAATAAAGTTCAATGTCGAAAGCACAAAATAATTAAAAACCTACTGAGAACAATTACCACTTGTCATGTGACATGTTAAAATCGGAACGTGTATGACGCAAGTTTCTATAGCAACGTGCACCGGCGATTTAACATGAACCTCGAACTTGAGCGGAGCGCTAACGAATCCTGTGTCCAAAAAGGTGAGCATCAGGATCATCAGCTCACCGCGACATCTGCCCCTCTCGAAGCACCCACACACTCAGAACCCTTCACACACAGGCGCTTGAGCATTTCAAGGGACCCAGTTAGTGATTTCTGGAGTTTGACGTAGCATTGTGAAGTTACTCTCTGTGTAAACTTGAAAATACGCACAAGCTCCCTGTCATTAAAACGCATTTAACACACGACGTACCGACTCTCAAGCAGATCTGCTCGCCCCTACTACATGTGCACGATCGCACTGTTACATCACACTGTGCAATTCACTTTCACGCCAGCAGGGGGCGCCAAAACTAACAAAATGCTTCTTTAGCCAAATTACTCATCCCTCACTCATTTGGCGTACTGCTAGGGTCATGAGCAGGATGGTGCCTATCTCAGTCAAAATTGGGCAAAGGCAAGGCACACCATGAGCAGCTTGCCAGACCATCGCAAGGCCAACACACGTACAACCATTCCCACTCACACACACACACACACACACACACACACCTAGGGGCAAACTGGAACAGTCAATTAGCCTACTGTGCACGGCTCTGGACGGTTTACTGGGAGGACACCCACGCAAGCACACGGAGAGCAAACTCTACACAGCACATAGAAATGCCCCGAGCCCAGGAATCTGCCAAATACTGTGCCACCATTAACCAAATAAATAAAAAAAAAGTTATAATGGACCGTGTGTGGGTTGTTTACTTAATCTCCAGGTTCACACGTCATTTTCCTGTGCAGCATTTCACACTGAAGGATAACAAATAGTCTAAAACGTGGACAACGTACGTTACTATTTGTTTAAGTTAGCGCTGGACTTTGTTCGTGTTTTTGGTGAAAAGCTTATGCAGCTTTATTCTAACTCTGAACAACCTCAACCTCTATTCCGGGAACAGTATCCTGTATGTTTTCCTTATGCAGTAGAAAGCTGTGAATGAAGCGCTGACCTTCTCGGGCCAGATGCCCAGATGGAAGTAGAGTCGTGCCTGCAACAGCAGATACTGCACGTTATCAGGGTCGATGGTGAGGTAGAGATCCAGAGAGTCCCTCAGCAGCTGGTACGACTTCTCACTGCCTTCCCTGTACAGACAGACAGACAGACAGACAGACAGACAGACAGACAGAGAGAGACTAAACCCCGAGGGTCTGAAATGGAATATCGTACACGTGGCCTTGTTAGCTGAAGGGTTTCAACACACAACGTGGACTTCTGTTAATGAACATTGGCGAGAGTTGTACTATGACGTACTTTATGATCACGTGATCACGTGACTCACCCTCTCTTGCCGATGTTGAGCAGGTTTCCCACCATGCGCAGCAGCAGTTCCGAGGTGGTGATGGCGCAGTAGTAATCTGCTGTCACCTGCTGGCGGATCAGGTACTCACACTCTTTAGCCTTCAGCTGCTTGCCTTTCCCAAACGCGTCAATGTAAACATAGTCGTAGATGTTGTCACTGCTGCACATGGCGAGCGAGAGCGGCGAGTCAGGATTGTTCTTTAACTGTTTTTTATGATAATACGTAGTAAATAATATAAAGGGGTCATCCCCAGTGCAGCTAACTGGGTCGGCTGCCGGAATGTTCTGAGCGTGCTTCTGCCTTGTGACGGCCTGGCGAGCCGTACCCCGCCCTCGCCGAGAGTCGGCTGAGAGGGGCGTCGGCCTCTCCCGCGACCCTGATTTGGATTAAGCGGTTCAGAAACGAAGAGGACGTGGGGTATTTTCCTTTAGTATATATACGCTACATGGGAATGGTGCAATCTGATTGGTTCAATACTTTAAAATAGTTTTTAGTATACATCACATGTTAAAGTAAAAAAACTCAACTAAAACAAGATAATTTTCAGTGGCTCGATTATAAAACAGAAATTGATTAAGCCGCCTGCTCCATCACGATGCTCATGACGGTACCTGAAACTCGTTAAATGTTTAAACGACGGTTTTTAACGACCTTGAAAACCATGGCGACAAAATCGCGTAGCTTTCTTCGTATTTTCCGGGAGAGCATTTTATTGAATTTCACAGATTTCAAAATCAGTGACCTTCACAAACTGTGAGTGTTTACCCCACACTCGGCTCGGAGTCGCTGCAGGCGTTACCCTCTGGGGACGAGAGTGAACCAATCAGATTTCACCTTCCTCACACGGCATATGCTCTTGCTCACTCAGTTTACAAACCGCTTCATCCGATTTACCGACACTCTGCCAAGGTGAACACCCTGAACAGCTCGCCAGACCATTACAGGGCCAACACACACACGACCATTCACGCTTACATCCACACCTGGGACAATTTGGAACAGCCAATTAGCCTAAAATACTGTTTCTATGGTAACCACTTACTGCTGTGATTGACGGCTGGGTTCTATTAATAAATTAATGAAAATGATGCTTTTATTTAACAAAGATTAATTCATTTAAAATCAGTTTCCTTGCTTCTGTTAATGTCATGCTCCATAGCAACAGTTTGTTATACATAGCAACGGACATTTCTGGACAGTTCATGCCTACAAAAAAAAGACTACAGGCGTCATTAGCTAGCACGAACTAACGCTGAGGGCATCTACCTTGTGCAGCGCTGGCACCAGCGGAGGAGGAAGTGATTGGGGAAGTTGACTGGCTCCAGTACGACCCCCAGCTTCCTGGCTAGTGTCATATAGAGCACAGAGAGACTGATGGGAATGCCTGTCCTCCGCAGAAGCACCTGGACAGACGATGGGACGATCAGGGATTGGAGTGGAGCGCAGTTTATAAACAGTAACACAGTGTCTGTGTGCGATGTGATGATGTACCTGGTGTAGGTATGAATTCAGCGGATTGTAGTAGTCACATTCGTTGCCTTTAAACTGCAGCTGTTCATACAAAACGCCATTGAGAGCACAGAGGACCTGGCGCTGAAGCTCGGTGTCCTGCACTACTACACACTCACCTACACGTTCGAAACACACTGGACACATGTGACCTCGAGAAATTGACATATCTCACATTTATAAACCTTACGGATACATCCAGGCCGTGTTTAATGACAATGAGTACATTGCTGACCAACAACAAAATGAGTTACCAACAAATTATTAATCAATCTGATGGTTCGATGGATATAAGGCATGATGGGTGATTAGTTGAATGGATGGATGATTGATTGGAAGGATGTTTAGAGGGATGGATGGATGGTTGGTTGGATGGATGGCTTGATGGATAGTTTAGATGAATGAATGGATTTTTAGATGGACGAATAATTGGACAATGTTTAGAGGGATGAATGGTTAGTTGGATGAATGGATTGATTTTAGTTTTATGGTTTGGTTAGATAAGTTAGTTTGATGGACGGATAATTGGAGGATGTTAAGATGGATGAATGGTTAGATGGATGGATGGATGTTTAGACGGACGGATGGATGGATGGATGGTTAGATGGATGGATGATTGGAAGGATATTTTGATGAATGAATGGATGTTTAGATGGATGAAAGGTTGTTTGAATGGTTAGATGGATGGATGGATGGATGGATGGACGGATGGATGGACGGATGGATGGACGGATGGATGGACGGATGGATGGACGGATGGATGGATGGACGGATGGTTAGATGGATGAACGGTTTCTAATTTCACCTGTACACTGCACTAGGCTAATGTGAAATGCCATCACATGGTTTTGGAGCGTATAACACCTGCGCTGGTATCGATGCATTCCTTCACACGTATAAAATAAACTGAACTCACCTTGACCTGATCTCAGACTGGGATGAGACGTGTTTTTCACTCGTAGATACTTCTGCACCTTCTCTTTGATGTCGGCCAGCTGAGCAGAAATACTCTCGAGGGTGACATCAGCCAGGGGGTTGCAATACTGATCCACCAATGTAGCCCCTTCCACAACACGCAGCATGGGTACTTAAAACAATTCCTGTACGATTGACTCACAACACCACCTACTGGTTACAGATCATTCTGCATCTTGGAAAGCTGATGCTAATGCACAGGTACTGTTTGGATGTGCTTCTATAGCTGACGAAATTTAGGCTTGTTATGCCCCGCCTTTGATGCCATTTTCATATATGTGTATCTCAAGCCTCATCATTCCCCGGTCTTCCCTCGCCCTCTCAGCCCCACCCCCAAACAAGCCCAGGATCAGTCCTAGTGATGGGAAGTCTGATTCTTTTAACAACCTCGATCCTATCGGTTCGTTCGACGGTAGAGAATCCATTCATATCGATTCATTTGATTAGAAAAATATATAAATAATAATAAATGCTGCCAGGTTCAAACCTGCATCACCGGGCTGCGAGACATACTACCTCACTGAGCTATTTACTCTGCCTGATGAAGATAGTTTGCAAATGACAAGCCGTATTAGATATTTTCCACAAGTATGTAAACATTTGCTGAGTGATTCAGTGAGTTAGTGGTTCACAAACGAATCAGCGAGTTAGCGGTTCGTGAACGACTCGGCGACTGGATGATTCAGCGACTCGTCCCGACTCACTTGCTCAATGATTTGGCGGTTCATGACGCGATACGATAAGAGATCTCGCCGTAGATAGACAGTGCGTCACACAGCACTCCCGCCTCTGCTGGCTTTGAGACTTAACGAGTGATTCCAACTACTTTATTTGATAACAGACAGTTATATCAGCAAATCGCTGGTGAAGCATTTGCGAATCGATTCAACTCTTTCACATACATGAATCGATTCTTTTGAACGATTCTTTCACGAATCACCCATCACTAGAGCAGACTTCACCCTCCATACATACATTTTTGCCCAGATCTGCAGAAATCAAAGCGTGGGAAAGCGATTCTGACCTTCCAGGGCCGGCTGTTGATCCGGAGGCCGCTCCAGAAAGCTCTTCAGACTCCTCAGGATGTTCTGTTGGCGAAGGAAGTAGAGAATTTTCTTTGCATAGTACTTCAGTGTCAAGCTCTCCCTGAAGCAGAGACAGACACAAGCAGAAACTTTGTAATGAATAGTTTGTTCTGAGGAACGAAAATAACAGTAAAAGCTTGGAGGCTCAATGAAGAAATGGCGGTCGTGACCTTCGGTTAGAGCTGAGAATGGAGAGGAGTTCATCTTCACAGAAGTGTTCGGGAGCACCCAGAGACTCGATTTCCGTAAAGCTGTCACCCAAGACCTGACCAACGCAAGGCTGAGACACAAATCTGTGAATTAGGACTTAAAAAAAAGAAAAACCTTCACCTGCATAAACTGATTGTTTAGAGCAGTGCTTTACACAGGAACGAACCTCAGGCGCCGAGGGACGTGTGTTCGGCAGCTCAGGAGGTCAGATGTGAAGGAATCGTAATAATAGATTCTCTGTGAACCTTATTTTAGCACAAAACATTACATTCACTCGTTACATTCACTCATTTTCTAAGCTGCCTAATCCTAATTAGGGTCGCGGGGAGGCTGGCGCCTATCTCAGCCGACTCTGGGCGAGGGCGACGTACATCCCATGCAATCACGGGGAATCGAATGCAGGCCTTCTTGCTGTGAATGATGTCATAACATATTAGTCACACTATCTAATCTTCCCTGAAGTCCATCCCATTTACAGCTGTGATTATATTTTGTTTTATTTCTATGACTGAAATTTTTCTCTCCCTCACATACACACGCACACACACGCACACATACACACGCACACACACGCACACATACACACGCACACACACACGCACGCACACACACGCACACATACACATGCACACACACACACGCACACACACCTTACATCGTTCATTATTTATTGCACTACCTCAACTTTTTCCTGTTCCGTTATTCCATTACGCTGCTATGTTTATATTTATATCTCTATATTCTATTTGCACTACTGCAACCGATACTACTCTGCACATCATTTCATTTCATTTTAACTTGGCTCCGATAACCCCCACGCTCACAGCCCTGTAAGATAGAGCTTCATGTGGAAATGTGTGCATGCTCTTTGGTTTGGCAAATTTAAACATGCCAGTACAAGGAAGAGGATTTCCAAGACTTTGACTCATGTTTCAGTACGATTTATTTATTTTTTAAAACAGACAGTAAGATGAAGGACACACAGCCACAGACTCGGGGGATTCCTCCACCATCCACTGCGGCTCTGGCGTGGCATAAATGACCGCCTGCT
>JBCNYG010000023.1:30025685-30038053 GCA_039654305.1 Porochilus rendahli
ACGCCCGAGCTGGGAATCGAACCCAGGACCTTCTTGCTGTGAGGCGGACGTGCTAACCACTACGCCAACGTGCTGCCATTTTTAATTACATTTTTATTTAATTATTATTTTCATAAATTATTTTAAATTATTTTATTAAACAATTTCAATTTATTACATTCATAATAACACCAAATTATTGTACAGTACAAAACAATGGTCTAGTGAGCTGTCCAGGGTGTACTCTGCCCTTGCCCAGAGTCGGCTGAGTTGGGCGCCAACGTCCCAGTGACCCTAACAATGTGCCCCCATGACCCTTACTGCTCCGAGCGTGTGTGCTTAATGTGTAAGTGTGTGTGCTCACTTTGGATGGGTTAAATTGAAGAGACAGTAATTTCCAATATGGGATTAATATAATATAGCAAAATCAACAAAAGCAAAAGCAAAAAATGTAAATAGTAATTTGAAAAATTTATTTCTAATATCACCATCTAGCTTCCTTATAGCTGCTGTGGTGTCACCTTTTACAGCCTTTCAATTCAGTACAACCTGATTACAGCCTTTTCACACAGCGTTTTTTTAAATACTCGCAACTGTCTTGGCACACCACTCTCGTTTTAAACCGCACTGAACTGCCTTCCGCCCTGCTCCGGTTTGACACTGTTTAGCCACACTGCCTTCATATTTTGGAGGATCACTGCAGTTTGGAGCTATGCTGAACCGCCATCAGAACTGCCCTGTGTGAGGCCTGATTAATGTAAAAATTAACAAGATTCATTTGATTTGTTTTGTAAAAGCTCCTTTAGCTCCATAGAGGTGGGTTTTCTAGTGCTGGTGTGTGAGAAGATTATGAGAGTGAGAATGCGTTGTATGCTGAGGCTCAGGGTATTGACAGTTGCTTCTGTTTGAGTTTGTACAAATGCCACTGAGAGCTTTTCATGAATAAGACAGACAGATTCAGAAATCTTGGACAGATGTGAGAACTATATCATTGAAGAAACAGCAGGGTCACCACTAAACACGGTAACTTTTCAGCAAGAGTATCTGCTCACTGTCACTAAGATCCAAAAACAAACACAAAAAGGAAAGACCCAGCATCACAATCTAGTTTATTTCTTTGTTTAAAATGCAGTGACTGAGAATAATTTTATTTTAAAACCATGAATTTTTTTATTACCACTTCTGATCACATTTTTTGCCTGTCTTGTATTATCGTATAAGTGAGGCTTCTCTTATACTTGGATATTTATTTTAATGAAAGCTTACCTTTGGAATCACCAGTATTTGAAGTTGTGATTGCTAGCTGATAAGGGAAACGCTTCTGTTGCACCACCCAGGAGCCGTTTGTTTAACCTGTTTAATACCCCTGTTGTATAAAAGCAATAAAGCAGTACCCGGCATGCTTTTGCACATTTATTGTAGTTGCACATTTGGATTAGCTAATTCTGTACAAAAACACACACACAGAAAAATTAAACAAGGAAAACAAAACAAAAGTGCAGTAGCAGCCATGAGTCTGTGCTAAGCTAAACACTGACCCTAGCCAACCGGCTTTTCTTGTCATTCTAGAGTTATTATCATCTTCATCATCTTGTTTCGCTTAATCCGTGGTTTTTTTCGCAAGGGGCAGCAGCCTAAGCAGTGATGTCCAGACATCCCTCTCCCCAGCCACTTCCTCCAGCTCTTCTGGGGTTACAACGAGGCATTCCCAGACCAGCCAAGAGACATAGTCCCTCCAGCATGTTCTGGGTAAACTCTTGCCGGTTGGGCATGCCCAAAACACCAGACCTGGGAGGCATTCCATTGAGATGCCTGAGCCACCTCAACTGACTCCTCTCATTTTCGGAGGAGCAGCGGTTCTACTCCAAGCTTCTCCCAGATGGCTGAGTTTCTCACCCTATCTCTGAAGGAGAGCCCCGCCACCCTGTGAAGGAAGTTAATTTCAGTCGCCTGTATCTGCAATCTTGTTCTTTTGGTCACTACCCAAAGCTTGTGACCATAGTTGAGGGTTGGAACATAGATCGACTGGTAAATTGAGAGCTTTGCCTTTTGGCTCATCTCCCTCTTCACCTCGACGGACGGGTAAAAGCTCTGCTTTGCAGCAGAGCCTGCACTGATCCGCCTGTCAATCTCCCGTTCCATCCTTCCCTCACTTGTAAAACCTCATTGTTCCTCCTGGATCCGAGGTTCAACTATTCGTCGGATCCTCATCTCCTGCACTTCTGCATAGACTTTCCCAGGTAGCTGTGTAGTGTGATTCCACAATAGTTGGAGGTCTTTGAAGTATTTCTTCCACCTCCCAACAACATCCCCAGTCAAGGTGAGCAGCTCCCCACTTCGACTGTAAACAGTATTCGTGGAGAACTGCTTCCCCCTCCTGAGGTGTCGTGTGGTGGTCCAGACCCTTTCCAGCCCACACCGAAGATTGTGCATTGTCGACAGCCCGGGCTGCAGCACGTTTGGCCTGTCGGTACCTGTCTGCTGCTTTGGGAGTCCCACAGGCCAAAAAGACCCGATAGGCCTCACCACCACGACAGGCAATGATGACCTTCAGCCACAGCTACTGGCTGTCTTGTCAATAAAGGAGGCACGACACATGGCCCATTCAGATTCCATGTCCCCTGCCTGCTATGGGATTGTTGCTCTATCCGAGGTGGGAGCTAAAGGTCCTACTGACAGGAGACTGCCAAACATTCCCAGGAGACCCTAACTACACGCTTGGGCCTGCCAGGTCTGGAGGGTGGCCTCCCCTGCCATCGGAGCCAGCTCACCACCAGGTGGTGATCGATTGACGACTCAGCTCCTCTCTTCACCTGACATTCTAGAGTTATTTAAACTAAATTTGGAATGAAATTATTTGATGGTAGAAACACATTTTTATTTTTATAAATTATTATAAATTTTCCCCCCAACCAACATCTTGTCCAAATGGCATCTTTATTGGCCTGAGGTGAGGAATAGGCCTCCAGCCCTCGGCGTCTCTGGTGACAGGGGGAAGGGGCCATTGTTAGTGGTGTACAGCAAGCTGAAGTGCAGCAAATGAGTGGTAGGCTAGGATAAAAGCATTTGATGGTAAGATGATGGTTAAAAAATTTAAACACAATAATAAAAGTGCTATATTTCTCACAATACAGCGGGTTTTGATATAATAAACATTTATTTTACTCAGTCTTGTTGTATATGTCCGAAAGCCTGTCAGGCCATACATGACTGAAGGGTGTTGGGCTCATGATCAAGAGGCTGGGTTTGAATCCCTGTTCGACCCACACCATGCTAAAAACCCCCTGAGCAAGGTCTTAACCACAAGTGTGCCTCTGGGTGTAAAACGCCCAACGGAGTTTTCCTAACCGTAACTCTGCTTTGTGTCACCATTCTATTGCTGATTATTTTCTTCTAACATCAAGCCCACAAATATATAATTTTTTTTTTACTAATGATATAAGTAACTAATGATATAAGCTATAAGCTTTACTAATGATATAAGCTTGCTGTAGAACTGGTTTATGTTTAAATGCTTTTCACGTTTCATGCATAGCCAATATCCTACTTCACTGAGTTCAGCTGTAACACTTAAAATTAACCTCCGGTGCTCAAGGATGTATAATAAAACCCAACCATTTAAATATAAGATAAATGTATTCTTTATGGAGCTCCACCATCATGAAATATGTATGATGTGGATGGTCGTCCCATGGGTAGCATGGTGGCTTAGTGGTTAGCATGTCTGCCTTACAGCAAGAAGATCCTGGGTTTCAGTACTGGGCTCGGTGAGGACGTTTCCTTGTGGAGTTTGCATGTTTCCCCGTGCTTGCATTTGGGGTTTCCTCCGGGTACTCCAGTTTCCCCTCACAGTCCAAAGACATGTACATTACACTAAATAGATGTCCTGTAGGTGTGTGTGTGTGTGTGTGTGTGTGTGGGTGTTGGCCCTGCGATGGGTTGGTGCGTCCCAGTGACCGTAGTAGGAGAAAGAATACTTGATTTCTTGAATACTTGAAAGCAGTTCTGCAAATAAATACATTGTTATCGTCTGTGCATTCCCGGTGCTGCTGGATAGAAATAAAACCTCAGTAACTTAATTTTGGATAGTTGTTTCATGTCCTTGCATCGCTGAGCTGATGCTGATTGGCTGTTATGTATTGCTAAGTTACATAATGGTGCTTGCTAAGGACGATGAAACCCGTCTATGCATCACATAATAAATAAACACAACTTGCAAAGACCTTAAGGGGAGCTCAGCCTTTAGACTCTGCCCAAATGTGTATGTTTTTTTGTTTTAGATACTGAACAATTTCAGATCCTTGGAACATCTTGGGATCCCCCAGGAGGAGATAGAGAGTGTCACTAGGAAGAGAGATTACTGGGTTTCCCTCCTAAATCTGTCGGCTCTGTGACCCCACCTCGGATATGCGGAAAACAATGGGGGGAATGATTGCGTCTCTCTTGGTGACAAGTGTCGCGCTCACGCTCGGTTCCATTTCTCTTTGTGTCCTGTCTCCGCCCCTTATTAATTTACTTGTGTGTTATATGACATCATGCTGGTGCTTTGTATTAATTCTTGATTTTTTGTTGTTGTTGTTGTTGCCCATTTCTACCCTGAGCCACTGCTTATTTTTGGTTTAATTCATCTCTATAAATGGATGTTGATTTTATTTGGGATTTGGGTCCTGTGGATATGCAAACTATTCAATATGTTAAAAGCACTTGGGGCAGACATAAACTTTATGGATGGCGCATATTTCTTAATTGTGATTCCGTCATAATAACGGGATAATGATCTGTAATGAATATAAATGGAGGTTAGTTTCTTCATTCATTTATTTTCTGAACTGCTTATTCCTAATTAGGGTCACGGGAGGCTGGCGCCCATCTCAGCCGACTCTGGGCGAGGGCAGAGTACAGAACATACAATGATGGCAATGCAGGCCACTCTTTACGAAAGTCAGCGATGTTTCTTTTATACGCCTATCACCACAGACAGTGACAGACACGGCCGGCCTTTAATTTCCCAGTTAGTTGCACAGGAGGGACAGCAGTGACAACCCAGTGACAGTGGGGCTTGAACCCCCGACCTTTTGATCAGTAATCTATAAAATTCTATTAAAGAAAAAGCTGCCTAAATAGTGTTATGTGTAAAATTCTGTATGATTGAGTATTTTTTTAACTGCAAACTGAATATACAGTATTACACTGACACTATTTCTGAGTCTTTGTGTCATGTGTTATTTAAAAATAAGTCTCTCATTTCCACACAACTAATATTAAACACATTTTAAAACTTGATGTTTTCTCTTTTTTGTGTCATCGTGCTTTGTGTCTCCTCAGAGATTCGGGAAGCGTTTAAGGTGTTCGATCGCGATGGGAACGGCTTCATCTCGAAGCAGGAATTGGGCATGGCCATGCGATCTCTGGGCTACATGCCCAACGAGGTGGAGCTGGAGGTCATCATCCAGAGACTGGACATGGACGGTGAGGAAAACCACAGCTATGACCAAACTTCCTACTAAAGCTTGTTTATATACCGGGATACTCAGATGTCTCTACCGTCTCCGACTTTGCTACTGGAAGTCTTCAGTAGGAAACAAATGGCCAAAGTTTGGTCATACAGTCTTTAAATGGGATTACAGTGCTTCCGGATTAAGCTTCTTATTACTGTGTTGTCTTTAATGGAAAATAAAAGTATTATATATTATATATAAAAAGAAACACAACAGTAAACCATGCAGTCTGATGCATTTCACAAAATGTTCTTTTATTCATGAGATGATGTATTTTGGCTGCAAGCCTTTTTTATCATTATCTACGCCAAATTAACATCTAACCTCTCGACTTCATGCTTCAACACTTCAGTGTGTTTTAAATAAAACCTTTTATGATCTGACAGTAGTGAAGAACGTGCAGTTGTAATCCTGACATGTTCGACAAGATACCACATACTGCAGGCTACAACGTCAAACTGCCATATTAATGCAGGAAAAAGCATTGAACTCCATTTCCCAGAATACATCATGGCCTACTAATATGGCCACCAAGGACTACAACACCCAGGGATTTCATTTGCTGTCAAGTTCACCGTCGCCAGAAGCTGCAGTATTATATAATATATGGATAACTAAGGTTATTTTTATTTTGTGGCGATAAAAACTTAGTTATGCGTTTTGGTGTTTGGTGTGGGGTTTGATGTGAGGGTTCCATAAAGGTCCAAAATGGTTCCATAAAGGTGTTATACTTCTCAGAAATGATGTGATCTGATTGGTTCTCTACCTGTGGATTAAAAACATTATATTGAGGGAATATTTCTCAAACCAAAAGGACAGACACAGTGTGTTGCAGTTACTAGTAGCAGGGAGTATCATCATAAATATTGCATTTTAAAAATAAAAAAAAATAAATGAATAAAAAATAGCCTACATAATCAAAATTTTGTTTTAGTTTGCTACTCTTGTGTTGCTGTGCGATAAATACAAAAGCATCTTTAGTATATATCTTCAGCATGGTTTTCTTACGGGAAGTTCCTGTTGAGCATGTACTCAACTCTAAATAAGTAGGCTACACAGATGCTACTAGCTACACAGTGTTGAACGAGTCGAACAGCGTGGAGGGACGAAAATGAAGAAGCAGAGGGACACGAGAAAATGTCCAGTGAACAGATCGTGGCATCAGTGACGGGAGAGCGAGGTGAAAGTGATAGTGAGGAAGGTGACGACCAGCCGGAACCCACATTTAAAATGGACGTGATAAGAGAATGTGCTGATTCGCTCCTTCAGTTCGTAGAAAAACAATATTGTGTACTGAGTGTCGGATGAGTGTGTAAACGTCCGGGACCGCTGAATGACGGTGATTGCCGGATAGATTATAGTAAATGTACGGGAAAGAGTATGGATCCCGGACTTTAGTGATTCCGGACTTTTGAGGTTCCCGGACTGCCGATCCCCCTAATAATCCGGGAAATCGAGGGTGAAGTGTATGATAAACTTTGCATGCATTCCAAACACGCTGTTAGCTACACACAGGTTAACTTTGCTCGAAGGCACAGAGATCACTTTATATAGAAATATACTATAAAATGTTTGTTTTAGTTTGCGTTTCCTTATGTTATGTTTAGTATATACTAGAACTATTATTGATCGCAGGCTCTGTGGATGCTATGATTTCCTTCGGCAGTCCTTCGGCAAGACATGCGCATTAAGCTAACTGGCCCCTGGGTGGATGTAGGTATCAAAAATTGAATGGTTGTGTGTGAATTGTGTGTGCCCTGCTACACTCTAATGAGCTGTTCAGTGTGTATCTGTCTTTGCCCAGTGTCGGCTGAGATAGGCTCCAGCCTCCCCAAGACCCTAGTAGAAACAAATGGCTTGGGAAATGAGTGAGTGATGACAGGAGTGTCATTTATTTGAACTACATGGAAAGCAACTATTTGTGCCATCTTTACCAACAAGCCGTACGTATATAATCCGATTTTCTCACTGTGTTTTAGGTGCCCATATGGGGATCCAAACATTCATTAAACAATTACATATGAAGACGAATTTCATCGCATTTCACCTTTAATTCCTTCGGTTTGGTTAGATAGCAGGAGAAGTCTGACACGCACTACCCATGCACTCCACCAGAAAAATGTAATTAGCATTTTTAAATTAAATTCTGCTCTAACCTCTCCTCCTCGCTATCTGTCTCCTTCACTCACATTCTCAGGAGATGGTCAAGTGGACTTTGAGGAGTTTGTGACACTCCTGGGGCCAAAGATCTCGGCCGCTGGGATGCCTGACAAGTTCAATGGCACAGATTTCGACTCCGTGTTTTGGAAGGTAATTACTAAGTGACCCGGTCTTATTAAAACTGACATGAAGCTCTCTCTCTCTCTCTCTCTCTCTCTCTCACACACACACACACACATAATCAATCCTCACACTTTTCCACACTGATGGCATTTGTGTAACACCAATTTTTTCAAAGGACTATCCTGTAAATTAACATTATGACATCAAAGACAAAATTTTAGGTGTAAAAAAAAAAATACAGTTTATTTTCAGTTTGCTGCAGGGTTTGTGTTTTTCATCATTTCGTAGTGAAAGGAAGACATTCAACCAATCAGGGTGTTGCTTTTTGAAACATCATACTTGCAGCTGACAGCTGAAGGAAGGTGGCATAGATTTCTTCACTATCCGAGACTATTTAACAAAAACGAAAAATATTGCTCCTAAACATTATATTTAAGGCATTTACCCAAAACCCTTACCCAGAGTGTCTTACATTTTACACAACTGACCAATTAAGGGTTAAGGGGCTTCCTCAAGGGCCCAACTGTGGCGACTTGGTGGCGCTGGGGCTAGAACCCCAATCATCGAACCGGTAACCCAGAGCCCTAACCACTGACTTCTCATCAGAAAGGCTTCTTCAGTTCGGTTAGACTCCTGGTTCACTGAACCTACGACCCGTAGATCCCCCTAAAGACTGCTTACACCATCCACACTTGGCCTCCAGGGGCACCCATATACAGGATGGATCAACGCCCCGGTGATCTCGACTCTTCTGAGGGTTGCTTTTGATCCACTACTGGTTAAATCCTGGAACGTCCATCTAGTCTATGATTTACCGTGACCCGGATGACTGAGAACCTTCACAGAGACGATCGTGTTACGCTCAGTGTCTTGAATTAACGTTGTATTAAACTCGTAATTTTTTCTTGCACTTTCTCATTTTGTGCGTGTGCCGCGTTGTACGTGAGAAGAGGCGTAGGGGTTAGTACAGCCTCCTCACAACAAGTACTGGGTCTGCGTCCCGGGCTTAGGCGGTTCTGTGTGGAGCTTGTATGTTCTGTCTGTGCTTGCGTGGGTTTCCTCAGGGTACCCCGATCAACTTACCACAGACACATTAGGCTAATTGGCCGTTCCAAATTCCCCCTTCATGTGGATGTCAGTGTGAAAAAAAGTTCCTTCTATTTGCATCCACGAGTGCCTTCATATATTTTTATGATGTGCATATGACGTATTTTTATTTCTGGGCACACACACTCACAGAGTCAGGGCTATCGCTTTAAGCTCCAGCAGCAGGTGTGAAATGTCTTAAGGAAGCTGGGTCGGGTTTCCTGTCACAGCTCTGCGTGTGCTGTAGTGTCCTTGAGGAAAAAAACCAAGACTCACAGAAGCAGAAGGTTCTTCACACTTTAAATGTCGACTTACGGTTCACGGATCTCGAGGTGCGTGTGAGAGCGAGGGAGGGAAGCAGCTGTGCCGCTATACCTTTTTGACGATGTAATAATGTATCCGCATGCTCTCTCACAGCTCTCGTTACTAAGTTTTGTCAGCAAAAGTGTAGAAGTGTACCTCTGGTCCATGGTATACCCTTCAACTGTAAACTTACGTCCCGGAAGCGCCATGAAAAAGTCAATCTGTAAAAGAATGAGAACAGTGTCCACAGTCTGATGCTCTGCCAAGCATGGAGGTCATAGGTGGAGCGGTGAGTTCACACGACCCACTATGCGATCCAATCAAGGAATTCGAATTGTTATGTGGTTCCCAAGACGGTACGGTGGTACAGTGGTTCGCCCACAGCAGGAAGGTCTAGGGTTCGAGGTGCAGACTCAGAGTTTGAATGTTCTCCTGATACTCGCAGTGGTTTCCTTCCAGGTACTCCAGGTTCCTCTCACAGTCCCGTGCACATGCACGGTCGGCTAAGTGGCTGTTCCGAATTGCCCCTAGGCGTAAATAGAAATGGTGTGAATATAAATGGTTGTGGGTGTGTTGGCCCTGCGACGGTCTTTCAAGCCGTTCAGGTTGTACCTCGCCTTCGTCTTGACTCGGCTGAGGTAGGTTCCAGCCTCCCCATGACCCTAGTAAGATGAATTAATGATTTGGCCGAGGTTGGTAAAGGCTCTCAGTCATCACTAGCCAACCATGGACATCTGTGGGCCTGCTCATATGAGGGGGCAGCTTGCGTTTCCTCCAATGTATTTTTACTTGCCCTGAATATGTAAGTGTAGCAGCTTGATAAAATTCATTCAGCTGGCGTCACATGCCTTGGGGGATTTGTCACATGCTTGCTGTCGCCCTCCCTGGTTGGAGGTAATTGCGTGACAGCAAGAATCAGGAATTGGATGCAAATAAAATAGGGGAATGTTGTTAGTGACATTGTTATTTCTTTTTGGTTCGACAGTGCGACATGCAGAAGCTCACCGTCGACGAACTGAAGCGTCTCCTTTACGAGACGTTCTGCGATCACCTGACCATGAAAGACATCGAGACCATCATCATGACGGAGGAGAACCACATCGAAAACCCTGAAGACTGCCAAGTGGACATCGACTGTAAGAGTCCTCTGTAATTGAAACTCTTTCACTGTGATGCTGGAATGAAATTCATGTAGAAAGAAAAGAGATAATTTCCTTGTTGTTCATTTTGTGATCTGTCTCAGCTCGTTTTTTAATTAAATACACCACTAATAAAAATAACAGTCTGCATTCCGCCTACACTGTCCTTTGCCAGGGCTGCTTGTTGGCGTAGTGGTTAGCACGTCCATTTCACAGTAAGAAGGTGCTGGGTTCAAGTCCCAGGCTCGGGGGCATTTCTGTGTGGAGTTGCCATGTTCTTTCTGTACTTGTGCGGGTTTAGGGTTAGGGTTAGGGTTAGGGTTAGGGTTAGGGTACTCCAGCTTCCTCTTACAGTCCACAGACATGCACATTAGGCTGATTGGCTGTTCCAAATTGCCCCAGGTGTTTATGGGCGTGTGAATGATATTGCCCTGTGACAGTCTGAGAAGCTCTTCAGGGTGTACCCAGCCATCGCTCAGTGTTGGCTGAGATAGGCCCTCGCCTCCTTGCAGCCCTAACAGTACAATTTTTTTTTAGAAAACTTTTTCTGCAAATGTGTGAGTGTCCTTTACCTTTTGTCTTTACCGCTCTTTCTTCTCTCTGTGTTCAGCGGAAAGTCCGACACAGCAGGTGAAACAGACCTGTGTACGGAAGAGTCTGATCTGCGCCTTCGCCATCGCTTTCATCATCAGTGTTATGCTCATTGCGGCCAATCAGGTGCTCCGAAGTGGCATGAAATAGCATCGGCGTTCAGTCCTAAATCTGAGAAGACATCCGACATTAACTGTAAGCGACACTGTAAACAAAACAAATTAGCCCAAAAGACCACAAGAAGTGACAAATTCAGTCCACCGGAATCTATTACACGCAGACGTACCACCCGATCAATGCGGAAAAAATAAACACATTCGACTGTTTGGTTAGCTTGGAGTCGTGCGACTCACTGGCTTCGATGTCTGGGATGCATGGAACCCTTCCACCCAGGACCTCCGTCCTTCTCTTCCTCCTCCTCCTCCTCCTTCAGTGCATGAAGTGATGAAGTGATGCATGGACTTCCAGTAGTCTTCTAGCATCTGTTGTTTTGTCTGTATGCCAGCGGAGGAGTAGACGATGTCATTATTAGACTGATAATATACCCTCTGTACAGCGTGTTGATCCATGTGCATGACTACAAGGGCTGTTCAGGTTATGCTCATGTTGTAGTATGTGTGTGTGTGTGTGTGTGTGCGTGTGTGTGTGCGTGTGTGTGTGTCTTATGTGTTGTTTATCAGTTTCTGTGCTTTCTTACCTGTTGCACTGAGCACACTGTAGTAATATTTCACACTGCCAAAGGGGGGCGCATTAGCCCTGAAGTGTTGTTCTGGTGATATGTTGACGTAGTTCTTTGAAACTGGGAACTGGAAGTTGACCACCCTCGAGATTCAATTTGTTCACATGTCTAGCTTTTTCCCTATTGGCTCTAGCCCCTGTGGTCTATTTCTTCTTGACTGCAAATGAAAACATATCTTGGTCTTTGCCAGCCTTGACATTTATTTCAGGTTTGGGTAAGAAAGTCCTGGGTTCGGGTCGCGGGTATCGGCAGGAGGTCGCATGTTCTCCCCATGCATGGGGTTCCATTGGGTTTCTTCCGGTTGCTCCGGTTTCCTCCCACAGTCCAAAGACATGCTCATTAGGTTAACTGGCTGTTTCAAATTGCCACTAGGTGCGTGTATTGACCCTGTAATAGTTTGGTGAGCTGCTCAGGGCGCTGAGACACCAACCTCAGCACGACCATAGTCAGATTAAGTGGTTGGTGAATGGACGATTGGATGGATCTCCCAGATGAGGGGCTTCTTCTCCCCCTCCAGTCCCCCTTTCAATGACAGTCTCTCCAGCTCTTCATTTTTATTGTTTAACTACATGTGACGTTATAGAGGAAACTGAATTCAACTGAAGAAGTCAAGTGAGGTATTTGAACCAATCACAGCCCTAACAAACAATCTCTACAAAATTAATACAATATAGACACACACACACACACACACACACACACACACACACACACACACACACACACACACACACACACACAAACACACAC
>JBCNYG010000023.1:30135818-30152368 GCA_039654305.1 Porochilus rendahli
TGAGATGGGCGCCAGCCTCCCCGCGACCCTAATTAGGAATAAGCGGTTCAGAAAATGAATGAATGAATGAATGTTCTGGTGAAGGATCAACACAAGTTTTAGGTTTATTGGAGACCACAACGAGCTCAGTGTTTGCGTCATCAGGCCATCAGCGGTATATTTCGCTTGTCTAAATTGCCTGAATCGATGCTAAACTCAATTTTAATGCTGCATCTGTCCAAACCACTTTCCCAGTGATCATTTTGGAGTATTTGTCTGACATTGGTGCATTTAGCTAACTTTCATGGTCACTTGTCACTACATCCCTGCAAATTGTTTCCATTTTGGAACTTATTGTTATAAGAAACTAATTCAACGTCAGGACAGAGACCTTAACAACATTAAGCAGCATAATACCAAACCACCACTGATTATTCGCCTGTAATCATTTCTGAAAATATTTCTTATGATTACTCAGATTGTCAAATCAATTATTCTTATTTTATTTCCCAAATACTTTGGGTGTCCCAAAGGTGCTGTGCTGTAATTCATCTATTTGATTTAACTTTGCACTTCCACACACTCCACTGTTTATCTTCAGCAGGTCATCAATAGAATTTATAGTGTTTAGCACGTCGACCTTACAGCAAGAATGTCGTGGGCTCGAACCCCAGGCTTAGTGTGGAGTCTGCGTGTTCTCCGTGTGCTAGCTTGGGCTTTCCTTTGAGCTTTGGGCTTTGTCACAGTCCAAACATACACATGTTTAACATCGCCCAGAAGTGTGAATGGTTCTGCAATGGATTGGTGAGCTGTTGAGGGAGTACGCAGAGTCCCCCAACGTCGGCTGAAATAGGCCTCCCCGCAACCCTAGAAAGACTAAGCGCTTTGGCAAATGGATGAATGTATGTGGTGCACAATAACTTTCGGGACACCCTGTATGAGAAAAAGGTTCTTGTTTAAGTAAAAAACATAATAATAACTGATTAAATAAACTATTGATAAATAAACTTGAAACCAACCAATTATTTGTAGTTGCTGTATGTACTGCATAAGGAGAACAACAATACCGCATGTAATGCTCATCGTTGCTTCATCCACATCCAATACATGTATTTTTGGATGTTTATAAAGAATTTAATCCATTTGTAAATACGCACTCATTGGTAAAATGCCTGACAGTCCTGGGATTCAGTTGCAGAACAATGTTGCAGAACACAGCTAACACAACACAACCGAAAACTTTATGGTTAAAAATAATCACTAGCTGAGTTTTTTTAGCTGCTAATCCTCTTTCTGGCTCTTGGCCCACTTACATAGCACCAGACTTGTTTGTGTAAGTGTAATGCGACACCGCCTGTCAATCTCTCGCCAGTCCACGGTCTGTTGTCCACATGCTGCGGCTGGAGCCAAAGCATCGAAACCCTCACATTGTGTTCCATGCCGCTGGGTATTCCTTTACTACTAAAAAACCCACAAATAGTCTGACCTAGACATCCAACTTAGGGGGGGCCTGGAGGAGGCCTAGAGGTGAAGTTTAATCAATTCTAATAACAAGAGCATGGTAGGAGAGGAAAATAAAATGCTGTTCATGTTCTTCAGCGTTGAAGTATTATTTGTTCCTGGGTCACTTATATACATCCTGCAGATTTCTAAACTGTTCGCTACAATCCAACATAGCATCCAATTTTTAAGTGGAGAGAAGATTAGCATGTGGAAGGTTTTGATTTTTGGCATGTTTGTGCCATCTTTGGTCAAGGTTTAAATGTTTCGCCTGATATAATTACATAATGAAATATAGACAATATATCAACATAGAGTTGTTACAGAATGCCAAAAACTCTGAAGGATATGATAGTGTAGCTTTGGAAGAACTGCTTGTGTCATAACACTGTTAATTAACCCCGGGTTTACACTGGCCCACGATGTCCGCGATCTCCAGGATTCAGAAAAGGGCTTCAAAAGAGTTCCATGATTTATGAGCACGCTTGGAGAACGACCTGGGGAATAAAAAGGAGGTAGGGCGCATTCAGGAGATAAAACTTGAAGAAATTGTTTTGCCGAGTTCATGAAGATGATGGTGCATCAAGGTCTGTTACGCACCGTTAAGGTCCGTTAAGGACTCTTAAGTTCTACTGCGCAGCCCACATTCTATCACGATTGGCGTCGAATCGTAATACATCGTAATAATCGTGACAATATTGTCGATTTTTTGACGATTCCACCAAGTTCCCACAAGATCAACACAAATGCACCAAGTTACCTAAAGATCATCATGATTCGAAATCACGACCCCCTGGTTCATCACGATTCTCTCGAATCCTGGAAATTGCAGACATTGTGGCCCAGTGTAAACCCAGAGAAACATGGTGATAGTACCTCTGGATTCATACAAGCAAAGTCCTACCTTTGCTTAAACTGCGGGTAACATCATGACTTTTTTTTCATAAGGCATCATGCTATGAACATACAGCTTGGGTCGATAAGAAGGTTGGTGAGCAGTTTGGTGAATGCCGTCTCTCTGGCGTAAAAAAATAATCAAATAAAATTTCACCCAATACACAACTGCGAATTTGGTACAAAATCGTACAGCTGTCCCTTCCTCCAAGGCACAACATGTTATCCAGTCACAAGGGTCCTTCTTCAAACTAGACCTAGACATCAAACCAATGATAAAACCAAAACATCTTATAGAGCACTATACCCAGTATGCAGCAAATCCATTTGATAATCATCCAACATCTAGTTTTATCATGAACATAAGACAAGAAAGTATTACATCAAAGGCTTCATTCACTACAGGCAGGCACTGCATGGTCAGCCCAGGAATTTCTCTATTCGTTGCCTATTTGACAATCTGAGGTGGCATAATAGCCAACTTTGGAGTGGTCTTAGGTTCTGTCTCTGAGGTTGTCTCCTTGCCTTTCTTTCTAGGTGGTTTTTTAATGGGTGTTTTCTTTGGGGTGGCGTCTCCTGGATCTCCGTTCTGAGTCCCATTTATGGCCTGCATTTCTGGGTTTTGAGGCTCAGGGGTACTGGAGTCTGTTATCTTCTGAAGGTTAATGGAGTTTGGAAGAAGAGGTTTATTGACTCCAGTTACTGATCGCTTGGCCTTCTGGGGTGGTGTGGGCTTCTCCCTGTTGGACAACGGGGTAGACACGCCATTGGGTTTGAGTCCAACAGAAAGGCCTTCATTACGATTCAGACTCTGGGTCTTCTCTTTGAGCTGAGCAGCAAGAAGAGTGGCTGCCTCTGAGTTTATATGAGGATGCATGATCTTCGGACTCTTGGGTGGCTCTTTGGTTGTATCATTACTTTTCCTATCCATGTGGAAGTTTCCAATTTTCTTTAAGGCGTTCTGAACAGCTCCATTGATGTGCTCGATGGGGTCTGAAGCTTTGTGGGGTTTGCTTTTGCTTGGGGAATCATTCCCATCACCCTTGCCGTCATGATGCTTCTGCTCGCATTTCTTGTTTGACTTCTCCTTTGATCGCTGCCTCTCCTCGCCCTTCCTGGAGCCTTCTGTTGTGGTTCTCTTCTTCTCTTTTGGTGGAGAAGGTGCCTGGCCTTTCTCTGTTTGGTTGGTTCCAGAAGTTCCATGGATCCAAGAAACCTTTGGTTTGGTTGAAGGGTCTGGGGGCCGGGGTTTGGTCTTCTCAGGGGATGTGGCCTTCTCACTGACTTTGGTCTCAGCTGTGCTGCTATCCTCTTCCTCTTTGGAATTTTTAGAAAGACGGGCAATCCGGGCATAAAGAGCTCCCATAGCTGACTCTGACCCACTTGTGGATCCTTCACTGTCGGACTTTAGCAGCGGCTGCTCGCTAACATCGTTAGCAGGCTTTGTTGTCGCTCTTGTGTCTTTGAGAGAGGTGTATTCTCCAGCATCATTCTCATTAACACCATCTTTAGTGGTATTCGGGCTGGGCTTTGGATTACCCTCAGTTATGGTATCTAAATGAGACACGAAGAAAGTGGTTAAACAAATGGAAAGAGCTTTTCTTATAACACACATTGGCATTCAGGGTTAATCCACAAAACATTTACACATTACTGTAAAAAAAAAAGAAGAAAGAAAAAAAAGAAGTCTTCCTGGGAACAGTTTCTGTCTATTTTCTCCCCCCTCAAACCAAACTGCTTAGAAAACACCAATTGTTATTCTCCCTTCTGCTCAGCTATTTACACAAGAAAATGATTCACGACTTGGCCACATTCCCGTTGCTGACTCGACCATTCATGCCATTTCCTGTTTGTATTTTCACAATGCGCACTCAGTGCACACGCCTGAAGGCCTGGCATTGCCACAACAGTGAGTCTGTCTTCACAATCGCTTTCCATCCGACTGGGTCAGCACAAAAATCGTTCTGAGACTCACCAACTCCCAAATTGCTGCTTCCTGTGAGCCAAACAGGCAGCTGGAGTTGACAAAGACTCACCTTCATGGGGTACACAGTAAACTGGGCCATCTTCAGTCGTCTCAAAAGAGGAGAAGGACTCTTGGGAAGACCAGGATGGAGTCAGATGCTCGGTGGCAGAGGGGGGTTCTATGAAACTGCAGTCAAAGGTGTTTTCGGGGTCATGGCGAGATACTGGGAAGAAACAGGAGAAGAAAAATAAATACAGGGGTCATGAGGGGCAGGCGCCCATGTTTCCCTGACTTTCACCAGAAACAAGGGAGATTTTATTTTATTATACAAGTTTTTAATAAACTTCTCTTAAATAAAGAGATTGCTGAAGGGAGAAGATGCCACACAGGAGGCAACTGGGCAGACATCACGGAGGGGAAAGGGTGTGTACTGACACTCAGTCCAAAAGCAACAAATTTAATTATGCATTAAGTAATCATAAAAGACATCAAACCCCTTTGTATTCTTTTCCATAGAGGAATAAGGAATGGAGTTAAGCCTGGCAATCAGAAACTATGACTCTTTGATGTGTACTCTCACATAAGTTGATGTATGATTTAATGCGCTTGACGAAATGGCTCTTATTCTTTGAGGATCACACTGTAAAGTAATTTTTTTCATTCTAGAAATACATCTAATGCTCTGCTGAAAAGGAAATGCGATTTAAGTGTTCACTGAAAGTTTAAATAAATTCATCTGAGCGCCATATGTGATTATATCATTTTTTTAACGGAATGACTTTTTGTTTGGAACACGTCTCCAAGCATAATATAGGTCAGGGTATATTTTATGGATCAAACTTTTTTGTCCGACTCCTGCTTGTGGCTGATATTGTTTTCTGCTGATCTGGAGAAGGAGGACAGCTGTGGGACGCCTGTGGTTTATCGTCCACATCTGTTTTCAGACAGGAAGAGCTGGAGAAGATGCTAACCACCCAAGTCTGGCCTGTTTACAGCGCTCTGACGTGATACCAGAAATCGGACCTTGTTTTGTTTCTTTGTTTAATCTATATTCTATTCAGAAGGCTCTTTTCATAGCTGATAATGGATAGCACCCATCCATATGGCACTTTCATTATCGCTAGTATTTAGGATTCACTTTCACCAAGCAGGGGATTTATTTCCAGAGGAATCAAGTCAAACTGCAAAACAATACATAATAGCATCTGCGCTAAAATTGCGAACGAGCAGATGGTCAGTGTACATCAACAACAAGACAACCAGGAAGTGCCTTAACATGGGTCACTTTTCAACATATTGTGCATACAACATTTTTTTCTTTACAGTTTAACAATCCAAGAGCTGTTTGACGTGTATTGACGTTAACTCATGGGGGAATATCATACTATAAACTGGCACAGCATGCGCTGAGAACTATGTGGTAGCAGGCTGAAGACTTTGTTCCTGTGGGGTTATAGGAAGGCAGACAACTGCAGGCCTTGGGAGACGAGAGACGGCCCCAGACTGGCCTCGACGCCACTACAAACCCACAATCTGCTATGTAAGTTGGACCGAAGCACATTCTTGGCACGTCTAGCCTGCCCTGAGCCACCCAGCTGTCTATAAAATGCCTCCAGAGATACCAGACCAGGTTTAAGATATATTTAATCTTAGAACTTCTAAAGAGGGCTTTAGTTGAGTTGAAATGTCCAGAGAGCTTAAATATTTCATAGCATTTTAATTACGTTGATTTTGATTGCTTGACCAGCAGGGGACTGGTATTCCACACCGTCCATGGTATATCCCTGCCTCATGACCAAATAGACTCATGTCAAGTAGACTCATGACCTAAGAGAGGCTATGAATCCACCATTACCATGACCTACTAAACAATTGTACTGGTGTCCTCAGGAACTTTTCAGATGAGGGCCGTTATAGTCTTGGGCAAAAGTTTATGAAACCTCATCTTCACGAGTCACAGCACTGAAGTCAATCGTTCATTCATTTACTGAACTCCTACTACTAGGGAGGCTGGGGCCTGCCTCAGCCAACTCGATGGGATACACCCTGAACACAAACACTTGCTCCCAGGGGCAATCTGAAACAGCCAATCGTGGGTACCTTTGAATTGTGGGAGAAAACCAGACTACCCCTCTCAAGCTTGGGGAGAACATGCAAACTCTGCACAGAAATACCCGTCCTGAGCCGTGAGTCGTGCTGTGAGGCGGACGTTCTAACCACTACTCCACCGTGCTGGCCCTGAGGTCAATCATATCCCATATGATAAACCATATCTATCAAAAATTATGAGTTCCAGCTGAAACGGCCCCTTATCTGAGCGACCTAGATAGTGAAAGCAAATTGTATTTTTCCTGATAGCCTCGGACAGAATTAGAATACAAAGCTGCACTTTCCCTGTACTAATATTCATATGATCCAAAAGTTCAGCCTGTTTCTCTTATCACCCTTGCAAAGGAGGATCTTTTTACTAGCATGGGTTTATTTCTCAGTTGGTCTATCTGTCTGTTTACAACTTCATGTCCCACAGTCTGTGACCGATCAGTCTGCAATTTTTATGATGGGTAGGTGAGATGTACCTAAAGATGTTCCCATTAAGTTTTGGTGGTCAGAGTCCATGGACTGAAGCTGTAACCAAAAAATTATCAAAGTTTCTAAATTAGCCCTTTCTATTCAGCACCAGAAGCTTTAACGTCAGATTAAGTGCCCTGCAATTGGGTGTAATTTAAATTTAACATAAGAAATCCAATTTTTTGGAGGTGTGATTGTACATCAGGCCCAACACAGGAAGCTATGTACTTAATTTTTACTGCTTGGTGGAGGTTTGCACTCTCTGGGTGCTCTTGTTCATTCAATCGGTATTCAACCCTCAATGGTCATGGTGGTGATTAAGATGGGGTTTATCTCAAGAACACTGGACATGAGTAGGGATGAGATATCGGTCCAAGACACAACACCATGTGCATACAGTCAGCATGGGGGAAGCAGGGATTGAGGGTTCAAGCCCTAGCACCAGTACCACCTAGCTGCCCCTGTTGGGTCCATGGGAAAGGCCCTTAATGCTCAACTGTTCAGTTGTATGAATTAGATAAATCTGTTTGTTTTTCTGGAAAAGAGCAGCTGCCAAATTCTACGAACGTTAAATCATGTAGTCATTTATATTAAAGATCCAATTCACCTAGGACATTTCGAAATGTCGAATAAAACAGAAGAACCTTAAGGAACCTCACTTACATGTGGATACAATTCATTTATGGCATGTGACAGACACAATTATCCAGAGTGACGTACAGTAGTGTGCAGTGACGATTATTCAACACTTTTGTCTAAATGGGCTCCTAATAAAAAAAAGTAAAAAATGTAAATGTAAAAAATTTTGGGGTCAAAACGTATTGAACAATGCTATTGTAAGCAATGAGAAAAAAAAAATAAAAAACTCCAACAAGTATATTGAGGTAAAATAAACAAAATAACCAAATGGCAAATAAACAAAAGCACTGAAAATACCAATTTTTCTGAAAAACTGAAAGCTGTCAAGTTTTTTTGCATAGCATGAATAAACTTCAAACCATAAGGAACGGTTTCGTGAGTAAAGAAATAACAAAAATATGAAAAGAAAAAATATGTCTGAAAAGTTAAATGCTGTAATCAAAATAAAGGGTGGCCACACTAAATGTTGACCTTTTTTTCTCACATAAATATATATATTAAAAACCTGAATAGTACTTGTTTTCTGATTTATCTTCATTTCATTAATTGTATGTTAAGTGTATAATCATTATTCCTCAGTGGATCGTAGGCTGCCGTCTACCAGATCTGGATACGATATATGCTGTCCGGGTCCAGAAGAAGGCAAGCCGCATCGCAGCGGATCCCACCCACCCAGGAAATAGACTGTTTGTTCCTCTTCCTTTAGGAAAGCCTTACAGAAACATTAAGCCCAGCACAACCAGACTCAAAAACGGCTTCTTCCGCAGAGCTGTGAAAGCCATCAAGCCCCCACACCCACTCCCTCGCAGTCGCACTCGCACATGCAACCTCCCTCCACAGCCACACACGCACCCGCTCACACATATTAACCCCACCCCCCCCCACCGAACCTTACAAAGACAAAAGTACACAGAATCCACAAACTCCATGACTGTCTTGCACTGTCGCACTTTACTAATTTACACCCTGGTTTATATCCACTCTGCTGCTGCTACGTATCTATTTTGTCTCATTGTGTTTTCAATGTACATACTGTATATCCCAGTGGTTAGTTTTCATTCACAGCTGTTCAGAGTTTACATTTCTATTTTATTTTATTTCTATTTACTTGTGTTTATATTCTGCTCTCGACGGTGTTAATTGCAGTTTATTGCCTTGATTGTACCTTGTTAAAGCTGAAAGTCGCATCCAAAATTTCGTTGTGTGATGTTTTTGGCTCTCATTCCCTACAGTAGCATTGTTCAATACATTTTCACCAGAAAATGATAAAGAAGTAATTTTTTACTAGGAGCCCTTTTAGACTTAAGTGTTGCTGTATAATCTTCACTGCCCACTAATGTACAATTATACTTTTTTCTTTCAATACAACTGAGCAATTGAGGGCTACGAACCTTGCTCAACAACCCAACAGTGACAGATTGGTGGTACTGGGGCTTGAACGGCTAACCTTCAGATCACTAATCCAGAGACCTAACCACTGAGATACCTCTGTCCAAATGGCTGAGCCAGGGATTCGAACCCAGGACTTTTGTGCTGTGAGGCAAACGTGCTAAACACTATGCCACCGTGGCACCCTAGTCGTCACGACACCAGAGACTCCATCTCCTACACGTCTTTTATGTTATAAAACAATAAAGTAGAGAACCTGTCGGATCTATGGCCGGTTTATTGATTGTTTGCTTGTGGGACCTAGTTATGTTGTGTGAGTGTGTTGGTGTTCTTAGATTATTTTTGAAATGTTTGCGTACTAAGATGAGGTTTGTGCTTTTAAATTATGTTAAATGTGTTTTACGAAGATCGTTGGACATGTAAATGCAAAACAAATTTCTGTGCAAATGGACATTAAAGTATTATCTAATCTTATTACACATATCATGGATTCAGGTGGCTCATTATTGGTCTCAGTGAAAACCTGCAGTCATATTGGTCCTTTGTCTATATTTTCGACGATCCCAGAAATTCAAAGCAGATCTGTGGGGATACAGTGCCAGTGACTGTAAGCCATTTGAAGCCAGATCAAATCTAATAAAGTGAATATTTTCCCTAAAATGAGCTAAAGAATGTAATTTGTGCTCTGGGTATAAACATAAAACAGAGAAGTGAAATAGCTGTGCTTATCACTCATGTTTAGATGTAATGGCTGTGTATTTAACAATTGCATGTACATTAGAAATCATACTGTGATCAAACGGCGCAATCAGAATCTTGCACGCATGGCTGAGGAAGATTCATGGAAAAATAGTCTGTCCGTCTGTTAAATAGGAAACCAACCACAGTCTGTCTACACCCTCCCTTTTGTGAGGTCTTAGCCAATTTTTATGATATGTCGAAAACAGAAAAACCCAGAGGAGTGCTACTTAAAACTGATTGGATCCATAGAGCTGCTTAGTTTAGATTCTGGATGCATCAATATCACGATTTATTTCAGATATATATAAAGATCACTGAGCAGCACTGCGTAATGAGCAGCCCTTAGGTCGATAAATCACTACGCTAAAACAGAGTAAGGTACATTTGGTCACTTCCTGTTTCAAGCTGGCTCAACCCCCACTCTCTTGGAATGCTCGAGATGCTAAATCCCCTCTGAGGATAGAGTTACACAAAGGATAGAGGAGGGAAGCTACGAGGGAAAAAGTAGCAGGAAGCAGCAGACCTTCATGTAACACACTGCCAATGAGGAGAGTTGTCACAGGAAGACCGCAAAAACGAGGCAGAAGAGAATGAAGGAGGTTTAAACCTGAAACGTATGGATGACATGGGTTCAGTTCATGTCTTCGTATAGTCTTCCAACTTGGTGGATAAAATAAAGAGCGCTTTATGTCGCTAATTTGGCTGGACATTCTTTCATTTCACCCTGATTTGCTCATGTTAAGAGCCCTTAAAAAATTCAAACCCTCTACTTTTATTGCTTTTGATTGATTTTATTTATTTTTTCTAGGTTTTTGCAGCTTGAGAAGTTTTTCTTGAAACGCGAGCCTCAAGTTCATCCTCAGCCAGGCTAACAAATATATGATTGTTCAAGTGTGTATTTTATAAAGTTTTGTACCCAGGCAGGAGAGACCACTCTGACTTGTGATGTGGTAAATTAGCGAGGAAGCACATGTCTCTCACAGGACAATAGAAGGCTTAGCGTCTGTATCCTTGTCTTTCTAACCCAGACTGGCTTGTGACTCGTCTGCAGGCTACATGTGAACTTGTCAGCGAGTGAAACGAAGCCCATTTTGTAGGGTTGAAACATTATAAGTCATAACCAATCCTTTTTGTAATGATGAATTTGACTGGAGAAGAGTCCGTGCAGGAAAAAAAAGGAAATGACAAAGCAAAACATAATAATAGATGCGCACATGATGTTGTGTCACTGGGGCTTTTCAGGGCTCCGACCGTGGGACTCAGAGCTTTATCTTTTTAGGCTGGAAGCCTACATGTGATGTAAATGCAATAAACATCGTGCTGAACTTTTTTATCCTGAAGGCAATAAAAGTGTATATGGGAATGTCAAAGACACAAACAGGGTGATTATAGAAACAAAGCATGACCGGATCATAACAAAGCCGTCTCTCATGCAGAAATGCTGTTAAGACCAGTGACAGAACCAAGGGTTGTTTTTCCTAATTATTTTACAGATTCAAGCCCCCTTAAATTTCGTGATTCTTTTTCTTGGTGCTACAGAGAACCAAATACTTTGTAAAAGGAAATATTCATATTGTGGCAGGAGTTGTGTTGGAGAATTGGTGGGATTCAGTATTCAATCTGGTGAAACACAAACACATCAATCAAAAGTATTTTACAGGAACCAAAAAAATATACTATTCTAAAGAAGCAGGTATTGGAAGCTAATTTCTAGAAGTTAGAAGAAGAAGAAATATAACAAAAATAAGTGGAGGAAAAAAAACCCCTTCAAGTACAATTCTAAAACAAAGCCAAAAGAAAAATGGTTCTTTAGGGGAATACCGAAGAAGAACCACATTTTTTAGCCAGAAGAACCTTTTTATACTGTAGTAATCTTGCATGAGAAATTCTGTCTTCTGCATTTGGCCCATCCAAAGTGAGCACGCACACACACACACACACACACACACACACACATAAACAGTGAGCACACACACTCCGGGAGCAGTGGGCTGCCACACATTGGGGTGCCCAGAGAGCAGTTGGGGGGTTAGGTACCTTGCTCACCTTCATACGTACATACATAGTTCATACTCACACTCGGGTACTCCGGTTTCCTCCCACAGTCCAAAAACATGCACAGTAGGCTGACTGGCTGTTCCAGATCACCCCTAGGTGTGAGTGTGAGTGCGAACGGTTGTGTGACTGATGGCCCTGCGATGGACTGGTGAGCTGTCCAGGGTGTACCCCGCCCTCGCCCGGAGTCGGCTGAGATGGGCGCCAGCCATCCCGCGACCCTAATTAGGAATAAGCTGTTCAGAAAATGAATGAATGAATGCACAGATAATTACAGAATAATACAATTCACTCTATACACTGTGATGTTACTAATACTGAGACGGTCCTTAAATCGACTGCATATTGTTATGGCTTAAAAAGAGATATTTATGTATATAAGGCATATTTTAAATCACTTCATCCTCTGTCAGCTTCGCACCTCATGATCCCTAGACACCAGTCTCGAGTTTATCCAACAAGGTGTGGAATTGTGGCACCGACTGCAGACCTTTGACAGGACTGACGGGGGCAAGCCGAGGGACCCGAGAACCTCCGCGCTATGATTGCGTCTGGACTGACAGAAATACAACATGACCTGTCTCTGAAGTCTCGGAGTGTCATGGCTGTTTAAATGAAATAGTCTGTACACGTGCCTGAGGCACAGCATTGAGCAGAAGAACACCAGGGGGAAGAAAGACTGTCGCCATATTCCTACACTAATGTATTACTGCTGGATCTGATGACCGACACTGCACAGCTCATTGACTTTTAGTGTATTGTGTACGTTTTGAACAGAATTTCTTGCTTTCTGTCAAAATAGTTCTGTTGCAGGTCCCAGTGGCAAAAATTGTGCTTAAATAGGAAAGGTTCAACACAAATATTTTCAACTGATGAAATGACGTTACTGTCACATTTCACATTTCCATAAGAAACGTCATTTTTTATTTTCGGGTCAATCAGCTATGCCATTTTGCCTAAAAATATCACTCGATTTTAATAAGTCTGTTTATAATATGCATAACTTAATGCATACATACATGACTGAATAACAACCGTAAAATTAAATATCCTGTAAATTACTTTTAATTTACCTACAATCAGAACTACAATATCGTTTCTGTTCTAGCCAGTAATATTAAGCTGCCAGATTTGATGCTTACGTGCACGTGAACGTGAACGTGAACTTGAACGTGGCATTAGCAAACAAATCTGGCTAACGTAGTAAAATGTAGCCTATTAGTATTAGCAAACTAGCAAAACATACATCAGCATTTCTTACGTTAGATCGAGTTCATGCCGTCTATGCGGATGAGCGATAGCTGAAATGTTTTACTGAGCTAGGGCAAGTCAGATCGTTATGTTTTTGTACAGTGTCACTTTTTCAAAAATATAATTTCATCTCCGTACAGCACTGCATGAATTTAAAATGTGGTAGTCGGGATGTGATTGGACGGTCGAATTTCATCTTTAGTTTAAGGGGTTGTGCAAAGATACTGCATTTACTGTTTAGGAATTACAGAAATCTTTCCCAAGCAGAATAGTATTGAAAAATGTTTTTGATAAGTAGCTTTATGGGCGTTTTCCTCATTATTTCAGAACTAATTAAGGTGATAAATCTTTGCAGTCGACTACAAGAGTCGCGTTTGCTTTTGGTAGCTGTTTGGGGAACCTCCTGATACGCAGTCCAAAGAAGTGATGATGCAAGTGAAGGAGAACATCATTAGGCTGAAATAAAGACTTATCAAAGGGATAGCAGGAACTGTAGCCATGACCAAATCAACTAAATAAATAAACACCAAAAGACCTGGGATTCAGCTAACGTGGATGATAGTTGACGTATTTCTCGGTGAAGAAAAATAAAATCTGTACATCATCCAACCAGAGCGAAAACAAAAACTTGCATGAATGCAAAGGTGACACAACAGAACGTCGACCTTGTGATTGTCATCGTCATCGTGTCACAGGGATATCTATTTGAAGCCAGCCTGCAGTAGGAGCGTTAAGTTCAATAAGACCCTCCAGCCCGTTTGGAGGTCATCGAGTAGGACAATCTGATAGTATGTGCTGCTGCGTCTGCATCAGTCCGCAGTTGCAGGCATCTTCCTTTCATGCACCGACGGATTCGAGGAAGGCGCATGTCTTTCCCCGGCCAGTGCGAATGCGGTTGCGCCATACCCAGGCCTTGTGGACTGGCTGGTGGCCCCTAGGCTTGGCGGAGAGAATCTGGATGAATGTATGGAGATGGGTGTCTACGATGGGAGTCTTTCGATAGGTGCAACCGATATGAACTTGTATCAGAACGATGGGAAGAGATGAGTACGGAAAAGGTAAAGAATGACTCGTGATCCAAAGCGTACCACGTTATCTGTCAAACCTGGTGACCACTAGCATGTATGGCCACCAGAGGAACTGGGTCATTGGTGTTTATTGATATAACTACTGATGCAAGAAGCAGGATGAATTCTGACGAGTATGGCGCTATACTTTCTGTTCAGATTCAGTCATATACTGCAAAAGTAATCCGATCGTATTTAAAAGTACAAAAGGAAAGTGATCCAAAACGTACCACACCCATGTATTTAAAAACGATGCTTTGAATTTTAATTATGTAGGTTTTCTTATTACATGTACATACACAAAAATGACTGTAATTCCTAAACAGTTGCTTCAGTATTGTTTGTGAATGCTAGCTACATCATGTATCATGATCCCATAGTAACACAAACTTTAATTTGAGGGTTTATGAGCTTGACTGGAGGTGAAACAGAGGTTAAAGGTCCAAATATTTCCTTCTATAATACAATTTCCAAGAAAGCCATACACTAAAATAGTGTCTTCTCTTGGTGGGCACCTCTTTACACCACAAATAAGCCATTAGCAACACTAGGTATAAAAGCCTAAATTCCGTGTATTAACATGTCAGACCAAGTGACCATGAACATCAAGTCGCGTTCCACAGGATTCCCCGAGGTGTTGCGAGCAATGACTGCTTAGCATTCATTAGCCAGAGCTCAGGCGGTAATGAGCTGAGGGCTTCATCCATTACGCCCGTCAGCCTGGCCTTGTGTCATCCGCCCATCACAAACACTATTTTCAGCCTGGCTAGGCGGCGGGCCACTGCAGCCGACTCTCTTTTACATCAGGAGAAATGACGTTAGTTCCAGTGGAGCCTTTGGAGCCGAGAGCCAATCACTCCAGCCCATGTGGCCTCGGCAAGGGACAGCAGAGCTGCTCGGATAATTGGACATGCTCCAGCCAATATGAGGTAAATATATCTTTGTAAAGCTAGCTGGTGCATGGGGTATGACAAGGAATGACAGCTGAATTAAGTGAAGCTTTATAAGAATACCCTATCAGTTTTTTATTAGTTGTCCATCATGTGTAACAGGATTAGCGCACTAAAGCTGATGTTACTGCATATGCTACGGTATGTAAAATCCTCATTAATAACTTTGCATATTGGGTGTTTTGAATTCCTAGGAATGGCTTCATATCCAAATCAAGGATGCAACACAATCACACCATCTGTGTCAGTTTACTGCTACAGATATTTATGAAGTATTAGGATTATTACCGCATTCAATTTAACTCGGAAGTGGGAAGTCGGAGCTTGGAATAACGTTATTGAGCTACAGAGTAATAAAATCCATGACATCTATTTTCTTCTTTGATTAGCAGCATGCTAGCCAGTGAACTATGATAAGTGGTGTATGTTTCCCTCCTGAAAACAGTGATCTGTATAGTCACTGTTCTAGATTTAACAAGCGACCCTGTCCATGTGCTGACTTGTCTAAAGAGAACATTTCAGTACAGAGTATTACCTGCTAAATTAAACCTGGTCTGTATAAAGACATCCCCATCCCTAATGATGATGATGATGATGATGATGAGAGTTGAAGACGGGATTTCTCTGTACAGACAGAGCAAACAGTGTTAATAAGAAGTTTATTTAATGGCATTTAAAAATGGCAGCATTATTTAATTCCCTTCACGTGCTGTTATTTGCCCACTTCTGAACAAAGGCATTTAATTGCATATCTGTAAAGGCTTCGGTAGTGTCACAGCACCACGTCTGCTACGCCAACGAATGGTGCTTCCTAACATGTGTGGCATTCACGGGTGCAATCAGGATTCAAGCTCTGTCAGGGTTAAGCAGCGAGCTTAAATCCACTTTGTTGTGTTCTAGTTCTCCAGTTTTCTATATATCCCATGTTCTTTTCGTCTTGTTTTGTTCTTGTTAGCCAGCTACATGCTTTACTAACTTGTTTGTGTTTTCTGTTCTCTTTGGTTGCAAGTTCACAATAAACTCCTCATCCTGCATATGCATCCTGTCTAGACATGCAAGTTTGACAGCTACCTTTTAGCTTGTTTTCCTTCCTGTGGAAAGTTTATAGAGTACGGTGCAGCTAGGTACTGGCTAACTTGCAGGGTGATACACATAGGTACCATGTGCAATTTATTGCTGCATAGTTGCAAGTCAGGCGTATGGAAATATACATAACTCATATTGCCCAAAATGCACCTTAATACCTGATATAATGTGACACTGAAAAAATTCTCCAAAAAGGATTTACAGACACACAGTGTAGCAGAAATCTAAAGCCTCATTTGTACATTTTTTATAAGCTTGAATGTGTATTGACTTAATTTTTTTTTTTTTTTTTTTACAGGAAGTTAAAAGTTTTGTTTTGGCTCATAGGTCTAAATTGTAATTATTAAATTATTAACACTTAAAAATTTCTCTTAAAGCTAATATATAATTTATGGCTTCACCCAAATGAGGATGGGTTTCCCTCCTGAGCCTGGTTCCTCTCAAGGTTTCTTCCTCGTGTCAACT
>JBCNYG010000023.1:30369518-30380002 GCA_039654305.1 Porochilus rendahli
GTATGTGGGGGGAGATATGTTTTGATATATATGTTTTTCTATATGTTTGTCTCTTTCTCTCGCGCGTATATATACACACACACACACACACACACACACACACACACACACACACACACACACACACACACACACACAATCTTTCAAATAGTAAAACCACAAATCCATTAGTGCCTCCATGCCATCACTTAGAGAAATGAGGTCCATTAAAGTTTAAAAGGCGGCAGGTATGAACGCAGATCTGTCGCCGTGTGATCCAAAGGCTCCTCTGTTGTAGGCCTACTCTCACTGGTTGAAGCTTGACCAAGTCAAACACAGCAGATCATATTGTATACGCTTTATCTATACCATCAATTCAAAGCACATTTAAGGCAGTAAAACCGCCTCACGGCAAGCAAGTCGTGGGTTCATGCCCCAGGCTCGTAGGGGGTCTCTGTGAGGAGTTTGCATGTTCTCCCCATGCTTGTGTAGGTTTTCTCCAGGTACTCCCGTTTCCTTCCGCAGTCCAAAGACATGCACGTTTGGCTAACTGGTTGCTCCAGATTGTTTGTGTGTGTGTGTGTGTGTGTGTGTGTGTGTGTGTGTGTGTGTGTGTGTGTGTGTGTGTGTTGACCCTATGATGAACTGGTAAGGTGTTCCTTGATGTACTAGAGACTAGAGATGGCTGGGTCCCTGGTAGGATAAAGCAGTTTGGTGAATGTTTGAATCAACGGAATTTGAAGCTATGGATCGATACCAGATATGGTGGGGGAATCCCTGAGCATCACAGATTGTTCACTACAGATTTTATCACACTTTTTGAATATTTCTATGACAATCAGTCATAATGCCCTCCTTGAAAGCAGGTTTGACTGATCTGACTAAGTTTAACACTTGACTGATTGTAAAATCTGAACATTTATCCAGCACATTATGCTCAAATCCTTTTGTCCCACGAATGCCTCACATGGCAATATCTCAAAATAGTATCCTGTGAGTTCCTACTGCCCTGGTGTTCAGGGGTCACATTAAAGAATCCTCAGTTTCACTAAATAATACATTTGGATCACTGATCAACCAACTCAGTGGTACAGTAGGGAGGAAAGATTCTTAAAGATGGTATGGAGAAAAAAACCCACTGAGAAACACTGGATAGTACTGAACTGAACCACAATCTGTATTCATACTGTAGCAGTATTAGTGCTCAAGATATCTGAATCTGTATTCAGTGAGTGGCCGCTATGTCCACAGAAACGCAAGTGCAAATGTAGTTAGTGTTTATGCGCGGTAGTTTCTAACTAATTTAAATGCATTTGTTACCTAAAAGAAACCACTCGCCCAATGTGTGCCATCATAGCTTTGAACAGGCTGTTACTAAGGGAGTTGTAAATACGGTACAGAGCACTGGTAGTTCTTTTTTCTGCAAGCTACATCTGTGTGGCTAACAAAGTTTACACAATTTCCTCCGGGCTCAAGAAAGAATTCTGATTCTGATTATAAAAGGGAATAGTAGAGGCAGGGTATATTTCTTTTGTCATATCCAATTCCCACCCTTCAAGTATAGTATTTCCTATCACACGACCCCCAGCAATGCCCCTCCGTTACATGCGATGCTTCCACCCACCTCTGCAGTGCATGCGTATTTGGGGGTGACCTAACACAGCATTGCTGTCAGCAAGTTTCTGCCCTGCGACTGCCTGGCAAAATGTCCAGGGTGTACTCTGCCCTCGCCCAGTGTCGGGTGAGATGGGCGCCAGCCTTCCTGCGACCCTAATTAGGATTAAGCGTTACAGAAAATGAATGAATGAATGAGTGAAGTGTGAGTGCGAATGGATGGTAGTGTGAATGATGGCCCTGTGATGGCCTGGCGAGCTGTCCAGGGTCCAGGATAGGATATGACAAAAGCTGTCCAGGCCCCGCCCTCGCCCAGAGTCGGCTGAGATTGGCGCCAGCCTCCCCGCGACCCTAATTAGGAATAAGTGGCTCGGGAAATGAATGAATGAATGGATGAACACACTTGGGGGAAAAGCACTATCCGCCCTCCTGTATGAATGAGCTCACAGACACTCATGATTGGCTGGTCATTGCTGTGAGTGACATGGAAATGAGCGTGTGCCATCCCTTCCTCCCATGAGAGCTCGGTGAATTCGTTCCCTTGGACTCCCAATCATGGATAGCTGAATTTCCAACCAGTGATCTCCAGGTTGATAGTTGCACACCATGTCGATGTGCCACTCGGAAGAAATGTTTATATCCAAGAACCAAGCAGCCATATACATAACATAGCAGAATACTAAGGGGATTTTCATAAAGCGGAATAACTATTCACGGGCAGACAATTTCCAAAACGGATCGTTTATGTGATCAGCCATTTACATTTATGGCATTTGTCAGACACCCTTATCCAGAGCGACTTACATTTTTATCTAATTTTACAACTAAGCAATTGAGGGTTAAAGGCCTTGCTCAAAAGTCCAAGTGCTAACTTGTTGATATTGGAGCTTGAACCCCTGACCTTAACCACTTAGCCACCCTCAGCCAGCTAATTGATTGCACGCATAACTGATTACCTTTGTTTCCACACTGCTCGCTGAGCTTTCTGGGGAGTGTTGTAGACGCGCTGTAGTTCTTGCGCCTTGTAAACCCGAAAGCACTGGTGACAAGGCTGGGGAGCTAAGTTTGGCTGAGCAGAGTATGTAGGAAGTCGAGAAGAGGTTGAGGCTAACCCTAACCCTAACCCTAACCCTAACCCTAATCCTAAACCCTCACAGTTGAGTGACCTTTTGTTGCATCCTGCACCTTTCCTGCAGAAATGATCCCCTTATAGAGATTTCCTTATCATTATTTCAGTCTGAATCGTGTATTCATGTACGTTCCTTGAGTATCGAGAGGATGTTCCATATAAGAAGAATACCAGTTATGGGACGAGCACATGACAGTCTTTAGAATCATTCCAGAGGTCTCTGGGGTGAAAAATGTTGTTTTTACAAGTTTGTTGATAAATGTTGATATACAAGTTTAAAAGGACAAATCAAGCAGCTCTGAGAAGTTCGTGGTGTAGAAGTACACAGTAGAAGTGTGTCAAGAAGCCATATTGCAAAGACTCATACATCACATACACAGACCTATTGGAAATCAGTGTCTTTTAGCGCACTCAGTTTTTGAAGGTGAATTCTTGACTTTTCATTGATCCCATAGACCTTGATGATGGTTATTCAATTACTACCATTGATCAGGATTAAACAAGATCCAACCAAACTCTATATCACTATATCAGATCCAGTATTGTTGTTGTTGTTGTTGTTGTTGTTGTGGGACGTGAATATGAGTCATAATAAATTTAAAGTGACTAATGTGATTTTATCTTTTTACAGCATGACAAACCAAAAGGCACATGAATCATTCCTACATAAGATATAGTTTAAAAGCAACGTGCAGCAAACATTGATTTTATTCCTTTATGGTGCATGGTACTTTATCGTGGTTGTGAAGGTCACAGCTTTTATCAAGTGTAGATCATTTAATCTTCACATCTTTGTTGTCTCTGTAAGGCAGTGCCACTTTTTTACTTTCTGTTTATGAAAGTATGAATCTTTCACACCATTCTTACCAATCTGTCCAACATTCCTGTATCAGTAGTACCAGTTTTCCTTTGTTGTTGATCTGATCTGTCATTGAACTGTTTTCAACCTTCAACTATTTGAGTTCACTTGTAGCTTCTGGCCGCTGTAAAAATAAAATACGCAGAAGAATTGTGCTGGCTAACAAAGCCTTCGGTGAAATGAGGAGTAGAGCAGAAATAGAAGATTATCCATTGTGCTGAAAGAAAAGCACCGTGAAGACATGGTTTAATAAGATCGGGATGGAACAACATGAGTGGTCTGTACAGAGCCCTGGCCTCAACCTCAACACCTTAGGGATGAATCGGGACACTGACTGAACCCTCGCCATCCCAACATCAGTGCCTGACCTCACTAATGCTCTTGTGGTTCTTGAGTCTTCCCAGAAGAGTAACGGTTGTTACTTTATAACAGCAAAGGGGGACTTAAGTATAATGGGATTCTCAATAAGCACTGATCAGCCATAACATTAAAAACACTATGAGTACTGACAGAGGAAGTGAATAACATTGATTTTCAACTTCTGCTGTCACCTGAGCAAATGGAGGAAGGCCGAAATAGAATGCAGTTAACTATGCTTCAGTTGGTGAAGTTGATGTGTTGGAAACAGGAAAAATGAGCAAGCCTAAGGAGGGTGATCATACTAGAGGTGAGTTAGAAAAGTGACTGATGTGAATGGCGATTCGTGGCTGTCGCTTTTCATTCTCAAAATGTTCTCAGATATGTCTTGTGACATTCGCGGCATCGCATTTCAGTCGCCTGGTTTGTGAACCCATTGCAAAAAATTACACGCAAATTAAAATCGAATGGTTTCAGAACAAAAAGCTAACAAAACGTGATTGATTTACGACAGGAGATTCGCCTCTTTCTGCCAAACTTTCACAAACCAATCGTAAATTACTCACCAATCAGTCGCGTGACTTTCACGCGATGTTTATATTCAAGCCGCAAAATATCCGCTTGCAGTTGGAGTCGCAAAACATCTTGACACGAGTTTCAAGATTCGTAAAAAAAAAAAATCAATTTGCATCAGTTGGTTTTCTATTGCACCTCTAGTGTGATCATTCCTAAGGAGGAACTCAGACAATGGCTTCAGTGTAATGCTAAATAACTGATCAAAAAACGAGAGGTCTTGTGGGGTGTTCCTGGCATGTCAGTGAACTGGGTGAAATGGGTGTCAAAGGCTCATTGGGAGACTAGTGAAGATTAGTACCTCTTAGAACGCTACCCTACTACTCTAGCTGCAGACCTGTAAGACGGTGTTAATGTTATGGCTGATTGGTGTGACCACAGTCCAAAGACATGCCAAGTTGGCCAACTGGCTTCTCTCCAAATTGCTTCTAGGTGTGAGTGTGAATGGTTGTGTGTGTGTCAGCCCTGCGATGGTCTGGCAAGCTGTTCAGGGTGTACCCCGCTTTGGCCCAGTGTCGGATGAGATAGGCTCCATGTAGGATTAAGCAAATGAGTGAGTGAGTAAGAGAATGAATGGATAAATGGAAAAATAAATAAATGCACTTTGTTCTTTTGAGAAGATAATGTGCTATTTCTTGCAAGCTGAAACCATATGTCATCGAGCCCATTTAAACTGTCACCTTGCTTCTGGTAAGAGCGGATATGCGGTACACAGGTCGCTCTAAGAGTGGTAAACACATTAGATGTTATTTGGCAGTGTCGAAGCAACTGCATTTGCCCATACACCACCGGATGATGAATGATTCCAGCAATAACATTTATGAAGGAGATCTATGAGATCGTCCCAGAGGATGAGATTTCATTTACGGTACGTCGAGTGAGTAAGGCTGGCTAGATGAAGCTAGACACCCAGTCACTTGTTCGTAAAATAGATAAGCTATAAACTGATAGTGAAGTTTCCTTATCAATAAAGTTGTGTAGCATATTATTACAATATCGCCTTTCAAAAATGACTTTGGGTTTTTTGTCAGTCAGTCGTAGCACATTCGGACTGAAACCGAACCTCAGGAGCATCTCACGTCACCTCCATTATCAGAACAGGATTATGGGATTGGGTTTAGGAGGAAAGGATCATGTGATGCTGCTTACAAATGCATCCCATATAACGGAGATTAGACGATAGATACGGGAGGGGTTATAGGACATTAGCTTGGGTGTCCCAAAGTCTTGGCTACATATTCAACTTCTTCCTGAAAGGAGAGCCATGATTTTCTCTTTCTAGGGGCAAGCACACGGGATGCGATGAGCCACAAGCAAATTGCTTCACCGCTGAAAGACAGCTTTGTGGGACATCTTCGGAACAGAGAGACGAGGAGACAGAGCCACGGTCAGAGGGACATGAAGCGCAGCCCCTGTAAAAGCATCACCAAGGGCTCGATCCCATTAAATAGGACATGCCAAAACTAAAATCAGTGTCATAAAGCCATGCAGGTGAGGTCCCAGGTGGTTACGCCCCTCGCTGTGACATCATCCTAGAGCGTGACGATCAATCGATGTGACAGACACTCTGTGTATACTGTGTATACTACGTGACATCATCACCCACTGACTGACCTGCACACTTGGTAATGATGTCACAGAGAGAGGAGGCGGTAGACACAGAGTCTGGCCTCTGGTAGAACTTAGGGGCAACACTCACTTCTAAGTATAATAAGTAGCTGCGGACGATAATGATCATCACAGTGTGTAGGTCATGTGATACACTTGCAAAACGTCATGACAGAGTAGAGAGCCTCGCTACTGTAAGTGGGTCACCCCATGACATGGGACGTCCCACAATAAACAAACAAACAAACAAACAGCTTACTACAATCTTCGTAACAGAGAGACGAAGGGACAGATGTATATGCATGGCTATGTCTCCGTCCAGCTTTCAGGGTAGCAATTTGGGAAGAAAGGGATTTGGGATTTGCAGAGGGATATGCTTGGGATATGGCATATTAGCACTTCCCTGTCACTCACAGACATGACCAACCAATCATGGGCATCTGTGAGCTCATTTGCACAAGGCGGCGGATTATGATTTAACTCCGAATGCGTTAGACCACACAGCTGTTCTTAAAGACGTAGGTGGCAGCATTACATGTCATGGTAGGGGCGTGCGCATGCTTTCACCCCTCGCTGATTGGTGGTGGTCATTGTAGTTCAGGTTAAAGGTCAGCAAAATGGCCGCCAATTGTTTATTGTTTAGGTAGTGGCTGACGGCAAGTACAGAATGGAGAATCAGCATGAAAACACGTTAGCAAAGCTAAGTGCATTGGATCGCTAGCTTAACCACATAATGTGAGAATGTTGCGTATAGCTCTTAATAAAGGGGAAAGTGTTTCAGAAACTTGGACCCAAGTATTGTGTTTCTGGGTGTGATCCTTGTGAAACCATGTGTGTGTAGTCAATGAGGACGGGGAACAGCAATAATGAGCTGCTTTCCATGTCAATGTCAGAAAAACCATTCAACTTCAACTCGTGTGGTTTGATGATGGAACATGTTTGCTCAGTGTTCGCCGCTGTCTGTTAATCAGTGCCATCTTTTCGCTCTGATTCTTAGTCGCTTAAATCGTGTTGTGTAAAAGTTCAGCTCAGTTTAAATCTTATTTGTGTTGATAAAAGCACAGTTTACAGATAAAGCTCTGTATTTTCCGAGCTGTCTACATCCTTGTTCTTACTTGGAGGTGTAAGAGTGGAAATGTGTTCGGTCGGCTTACTCTCCGTGATAAAACGGAGCGATACAGCATCAGTCTATGGAGGAAAATTGAGAAGCGGTCGAGACAGAAAGCTTATCCGTCGAGACGAGACGGTCAAAAGAGGTGAAGCTGATCCTCAGCGTGAAGATTTCATCATTTCAAGCAGACACTAAATCATTGATGCTCCTGTCACAGAGAGGAAGCGGGGAGTGGAAGGACGAGCGAGAGTGTGATTAGATCAAAAGGAACCAAATTACAGTGTGAGAAAACGTTGAATTGTGGATGACACGTTTTACCTTCTCATCCACCCCTGAACATACGCACATACATGCTGAAATTGCTCTGCGCTTCAGATAGGGTCAGTGGAGGCAAAAAAAAATAATAAAGAAAAAGAAACAGATACATGAATGAAACCAATAAACCAGTACTCAGCTCTCAAATTCAGACAGGACTGACAGATGCCGAAAAGACTGCACGGCACCATGCAAACAAATGCTCTGCATGCTGTCGGGACGTAAAGGAACCCACAAATCCCAGAGTAGGCCTGTCACGATGACCTTTTTTTTTTCCGACGATGTATCGTTCCATGAATAATGATGCTATTGTTACTGCATACTGCAGGTAACTTATCCACTTGAGTGCCGCCGCTGTCCGCATCCCTCTGTTCATGAGTTGGTCACGTTTATGGTTAAATAAACTATGCCCCAACCTTCCCGACACCCCTCTGCCCCTCCTTGCCATGTCAATCAGAGACACAGGAAAGGAGAGCGGAGAGAAAGTGAGCTGCAGCGGAACCAAGAAAACCGCTTTGTCCTACAAGGGTAACAGGCTGAAGCCTATCTCTGCCGAATCTGAGCAAAGGCGGCGCACACCCTGTAAAGCTCGCCATCCAGTTGCACACACATACAAACACACACAGCCATTCACACTCACGCTTACACCTAGGGGACCTTTGGAGCAGCCAGATAGCCTACTGTGCATGGCTTTGGACTGTAGGATGAACCCAGAGTACCTGGAGCGAACCAACGCAAGCTCGGGGAGAACATACTTCACACAGAAACAACCTCGATGAGCCCGGAACTCAAACCCAGGACCTTCCTGCTGTGAGGTGGACATTCTAACCAAGAGGCCACCATGCCGCCCTTACGTAAAGAGGCACACATTAATTACAGTGGAGGCTCAGTGGTTAAGGCTTACTCAGCCAAAGGTCAGGGGTTCAAGACCCAGTGCCATCAAGCTGTCACTGTTGTGCCTTAAACAAGGCCCTTAATCCTCACCTGTTTAAAAATGAGATGTTGCAGATAAGGGCATCTGCCAAATGCAAGAAATGTAAATATAATTATGGTGATTAATGGTCAGGAAAATCGTTGTGATCGTTTGCATTGTTCGTACGATGGGGTGATTAATTTAATACTGCGGCATGCATTCTCTAACCCACAGCATACCCACACGGACACGTAGAGAACATATGGAACTCGGCACAGCAGTAGCTTGTGCGCTTGGTCAAACTGGGAACTCTGGAGCTGCAAGGTGGGAACACTACCCACTAGCAAGGCCAAGATAAGACAGCCACCACATGTCATTCCCGAGACCAGGCCAAATGTGTTAACAGGAGGCTGTCGAGTATGAATAGCGTCAGTGCTTTTTCAGCAATCCTGACTCCACTCCAGCTGTGCTGTACCGATGCTTACTTAAGAGTGCTCGCAGTTATACAATCCTAGATAGCGCAGTTACGATTTATTTAGTCTAGTTCCAAACTAAACACAGTGTCTTTGGCAAAGCAGCCATAATAACACGATGTGTATTCTCTCCAGTCGTTTGCAAAAGAGAAGAGAGAGTGCAAGAGGAATTATGGTGGGAGGAGAGAGAAAGTCAGACGAGAAGGAAATAAACAGTAAATCAGAGCTAGAAAACCAGTCACTGACGTAATCTTAGAAATTTTCCACTGTAGGATTGGATAACTCGGTCTGCATAAGGTTTTTTTTTTATTCTGTGGGTGTTTTTTTTTTTTTTTTTGTGTTTGTTTTTTGTGCAAACCAGAGTCATGAGTAAGGGTCAGAGGAAATCATGGGTGTTTAAACTCAAGTAGAAGCACAAATAGTTGTCTGCACACCAACACTCTCTGCTGCTCTGTAGCTTCTATAACCAAAACAATTGGTTTCTGGAATATCCTGTACCATTTCTGCCATTGTTAATGCAAAAGACATCCAGAAGGCATGGTGGGGTACTGGTTAGCACATCTGCCCTACAGCAAGAAGGTCCTGGATTCAAGCCTTGTGCCGATGATGGAGCTTCTGTGTGAAGTGTACGTTTTCCCCGTACTTGCGTGTGTTTACTCCAGGTGCTCTGGTTTCCTTTAGTCCAAAGACATGCATATCATGCTAACTGGATATTCTTGATTGCCCCTGGGTGTGTGTGTGTTGGCCCAACAATGGACTGGCAAGTTGTTCAGAGTGTACCCCATTTTCATTGGACTTTAAGTATCTCAGTGGTTGAGGCTCTGAATTACTTTTCCGTAGGTCGGGGGTTCAATCCCCAGTACCACCAAGCTGCCACTGCTGGGCCCTTGAGCATGGCCCTGAACCCTCATTTGCTCAGCTGTATACAATACATGATAAATGTACGTTGCTCTGGATAAGAAAATCTACCCTATGCCATAATTGTAAATGTAACTGTAATCATCATGGTGAGCTTTGTGCCTGGCTGCCCAGTCCTCGTGGTCCCTCATGAAGGCCGATAGGTTGGTGATGGTGGTGGCTCCTGATTCCTTCATGAGTGTCGCCAAGCCTCTTATGTCCAATCTTATCAGGTAGGGATGGAGTGCCAGCAAGGACTTCCGTAGTGGTAAGCCAACCTCGCCAACTGATATTTAGGGTACAAAGCTTAATGAAATAGTGCAAAGAACTCAGTAAACTTCTAGTACAATGTATGAATTAAAAGTAAAATGTTGTAATTACATAGAGTACTCAAGTAAATGTACTTCATTACCATCCATGCATGGTGGGAATGCAACTAACGCAACAAACTTTGCATTGTCATGAGTCAAGGTCAGGGATTGGAAGTCCTTTTGTCCTTTAGGCGGAGGCTGATTTCCTTTCGCATTAGTATCCATTTTGTATTATTTTGTGTAAAAAATGGGACTGGCCACTGACTGCCTTCATTCATTCATTCATTTTCCGAACCGCTTATTCCTAATTAGGGTCACGGGGAGGCTGGCGCCCATCTCAGCCGA
>JBCNYG010000023.1:30510241-30520834 GCA_039654305.1 Porochilus rendahli
TGAGCAGGTTATCACATCAATGGACATTTTCTTCTCTGATCGTACAGATATAAAATGGGGACTTAAATAATGAGCAAGAGGATGATCCTGACCTTAACCCTATTAAAAGATTTCGGGATGTGCAGGGGAACACTTCAGTTTGTGGTTCAGTTTTTCCCTCATCAACCTAAGATAAGAGTGCGAAATTAATCCAACACTGGATGGAAATGTATGTTATGCTGCTTAAGTTTGTTGAAACATTATCATGAAGGTTACGCGCTGAGATCAAGGCTAAAGGCCTTTTTGACCGGGCAGTATGCGTACATAATATTGCTTGTCTTAAAATACTGCAATTAGTTTTAAGAAATAGTACAAGAATTTATAGCATTGTCACTATCAGGCACTCAAAGTGCATCCTGGGTAACATCTCCTCCCATACTCACTTGGTCACCAATATCGCACATAATGAACCCTTGCAAATAATTACTATCAAGAATTTGAACATGTGGGACATGCAGAGAGTCACAGACTTTAAGCCAGCAGGAATTCGTTTCCTGCAAATAGTAAAATTCCCCAGATAGGACTGGAAATCTGCAGCAGGCAAAGAGCTCCTCGGCCTCCTAACACCATCATTTCAAAAGCTTCTTCACTCTTGATGTGCTCGGAGTCAGAGGGGAAAATCATTCTGCCTTCCTGTCTTCTCTTGCAGACTTGGTGTCATTCTGACAGCTCCTCTCGCGAACATAATGTGCAGATGATACATAAGGTGTGACAAACTCATTTTAAATGGAAAATGTTCCTTCTTCCGTCTGACTTTTTTTACAAACTATCGAGCTGCAAATTAAAGGAAAATAGCTTTTCTTCAACATATTTTTTTTAATGGAAGCAGTGTCATAACACACTGGTGAAGCTCATCTCAGCCGACTCTGGGCGAGGGCGGGGTACACCCTGGACAGCTCGCCAGGCCAACACAGGGCCAACACAGACACAACCATTCACACTAACTCTCACACCCAGGGGCAATTTGGAACAGCTAATTAGCCTACCGTTCCTGTTTCTGCACTGTGGGAGAAGACCAGATTATCCGGAGGAAACCCACGTAAGCACAGGGAGAACATGCAAACGCCACAGAAAAGAACCAAGCTCAGGAATTGGACCTGTGAAGCAAACGTGTGTACCATTGTGTTGGTGACCACTGCCCTAGTCTAGCCAGTCAACCTCCTTATCCACTTTCTAGCCTGTCCCCCAGTCCAGTACTTAGTCCATCTCCTAGTCTATCCCTTAGTCTCCTAATCCACAATCTAGTGTATGCTCTAGTCTGTCTCCTGGTCCGCCTCTTAGTCTATCCCCAGTCATTCTGCTAGTCCACCTACCAATCCATCCCATAATCCATCTCCTAGTCCACCCCTATTCTATCCCCCAATCCATCTCCTAGTCCACCCCTACTCTCTCCTCCAATCCATCTCCTATTCCACCCCTGGTCTACCCCCTAATCCATCTCCTAGCCTACCCCTAGTCCATTTTCTAATCCATCTCTTAGTCCACCCCTAGGCTATCCCCCATTCCATCTCCTAGTCCACCCCTAGTCCATCTCCTAATCCATCTCTTAGTCCACCCCTAGTCTATCCCCCTAATCCATCTCCTAGTCCACCCCTAGTCTATCCCCCATTCCATCTCCAAGTCCACCCCTAGTCCATCCCCTATTCCATCTCCTATTCCAACCCTGGTCTACCCCCCAGTGGATCTACTCATCCACCCCTAGTCCATCTCCTTATCCATCTCCTAGTCGACCCCATCCTCCAATCCATCTCCTAGTCCAAACCTGGTCTATCCCAAAACCAACTCAAGTTCACCCTCTAATCTGTCCCCTTGTCCACTTATTAGTCCAACCCGCTTTTCTATCCACCAGTGCATCTCTTAGTTCATTCCTTATTGTATCTCCAGTCAATTACCTCGTATGTCTCCAAGTCCAAACCCTAGTCCAATTCCTAGCCGAACCATCAAATAATCATTCAGTCCACCCATGGTAGTCCATCCTTCAGTGCATTAATTAATCCACCATCTAGTCTATCTCTAGTCTCAACTCTGTCATCCATCTTCCAGGTAATGCCATACTCCATTTCCCTGCTATTCCATCTGCTAATACATCACCTAGCATGTCCTCTATATCTCCCTGTCTATCGCTAATCCATCTTCAAATCTATTACATAGTCCATTTGTTATTTAGAGTCTATACTGTGGTCAATTTAACAAACCATCCTTCAATGCAACATCTTATCCATCTTCTAATCCATAGTCCTCTCTGTGCCTTAGTCCATACTCCTGTCAATCTCGGAGATCATTCCTGGGTCATTCCACAACTCCTACCCAAGTCTGTGCCACACTTCAATTTCTAGCTCATCCTCCTTTTCATTCCAGAATCCAATCTATACTCCAGTCTTTCCCATCTAACAACCACCAGTATATCTCTCTCATCAAGTCCACCGTTTATTTCATCTTCTGCTCTATTTTCTAGCCCGGTGGTCACCAAACCTGTTCTCTGTTCCAAGTTATCCCTAGGTGTGAGTGTGAATGGTTGCCTCTGTGTGTGTGTTGGTCCTGAAGTAGACCTTCTAGCTGTTCAGGGTGTACCTCACCTTTCCCTGTGATAGGCCCCAGTCTCTCTGTGACCTTTGTAGGACTGTGCAGTTTAGCAAAGAAATGAATGAATGAATAATAGTGCTTCAAAACAATGGGAGGACGTTGTGCGATATTAATTGTTATCAAATGCCGGCCGTGTCTCTCTGTCTGTGGTGAGAGGAATGTAAAAGAACCATCGCTGACTTTCGTAAAGAGTAGCTGCATCGCCGTCAGCGTGTTTCTGCCCGGCGATGGCCTGGCGAGCTGTCCAGGGTGTACTGTGCCCTCGCCCAGAGTCGGCTGAGATGGGCACCAGCCTCACCGTGAACCTAATTATGATTTAATGGTTCAGAAAATGAAATGAAATGTTCACCGATGATCTCAGACCAATCTCTTTGAATGATTTATTCCCCTTTTTTTATTATAAACTACACGGAATTCAACACTGGAAGAGTTTGAGGGGTATGTGATGTAGAGCTTGGTTTGTCGAAAGCACTCACATCATTTATTGTGTGAACTTGTATATTAATTTCACTTAAAACCCAAACATGAAGCTACACTTCACATTACCCGGCGATGAGAGTCCTCCACACTGTTTTGGTTAAAGTGAAATAATATTCACTTCAAACTGGCATAGTATGGACACTTGTCATGTTAAAATCTGCCCTAGAAAATACTATCCAGTATGCAAATAATATTAATATTTTTAGTACTTCAAAGGAACCTGAAGGCACTGCTCAGTTCATGGTATATTTCATAACAAAATGCAATTTAGTACATCCCAAAATTCATACATTTATATACAGCTCAGCACTGACCAACAATTTGTCATGATGCACGTGGTCAGTGACGCAGCCCAGCCAATCCAACGAGTTCGTGTCACTAATCAGGCTGGAACAGCCAATGAGAAAGGCAACATGTCTCTGAGCACGCCTAGAGTCGTAACACTCGCATGCACTTAGACAAGGGTCGAGGATTGATGTTGCTGGAAGGATTCGATGATGTCAGACGTGATCGTTTTAAACAGTAAGTCTAATTCACTGATTGGCTGTTCCAAACTGCCGCTAGGTATGAGTGAGAATATGTTTGTTGCCCTGCTATGGTCTGGTTAGCGATTCAGGGTGTACCGAACCTTTGCACAGTGTTGGCTGAGATGAGTGAGATGGCAATGCACACAGCACCCCCTGCTGGTCCTGTTGTAAATTGATGCTTCCAAAAAATCATCCTAGCTCGCAATGTTAAAGAATTCTTTAAAATTCGTTGATCTAAAATTTAATCTGAGTAATTTTCAAAATGTTTTAGTCTCCTTGTCCAAAGCTCCACCTCTGCTAGAAATTTCATGAAAATCTGCACATAACTTTTGATGTAATCTTGCTAACAAGCACACACACGAACGGTGAAGCTAATAAATACTGTAGAGTGTGCTATGCATTATATACTGCTGCACTGGCATTTTAGAAACCCCTAGGGGCAGTTGGGTTTTGAAACCTGCCCTGCGAAATGTCATGTTATTGTTCTGTAACATTTGTTTAGTGGACTGCACAGTTGATCACAGGTCTGTTTCAGTGTGATGCTGTTTTCCTTTAACACAGAGTCCTGCCTCCTGGTGAGGAGAGAACGAGACATAGTACAATCTGATTTCTGTTCATATCTAACACTCACACAAAGAGCTGAAGGGCATCGTTTGTATCAGGAGCCCACACTGCTAAGCCCATTTAAAAAACATTCAAGACCAACAGGCTGCATCTGGCAATGAATTTGATTGATGCGACGCAGCCGTGGCGATTAGGGCGGTGTTTTATTTGATTCGCATCGAGGAAAGATATGGCCTGCTATCATTTGTGCTAGAACACTTCATATTCAATCCAAAACAATTTGCAAAGATGCTATTACATTGTTTATGCCAAAACACAATGTCCTCATGTTGGTTTCAGCGATAAACTGGGATAATGATTCAGCTGTTGTGAAGTGGGGTACACTGACAAAATGGGTTAGTAGGATTATCTAAGTATCTTAATAGGCTTGATATGATTACAACTTACCACATCCGTCTCACAGCAAGAAGGTCCTGGGTTCGATTCCCAGGCTCGGGCATTTCTGTGCGGAGTGCATGCTCTCGTGCATGTGCGGGTTTCCTATGCGTACTCTGGTTCCCTCCATCAGCGAGGCCAAAGACATGCACGTGCAGCGGGTGTTCCAGATAGACTGTAGTTGTGGATGTGAGTGTGAACGGTTGTGTGTGTTGCCATGCGATGGTCTGATGAGCTGTTCAGGGTGCACCCCACCTTCGCCTGGTGTCGGGTGACAGAAACTGCTCTCGTAGTCCCTTATTGTTTCTGTCTTGTAGGTATTTCTCGACGTCAGGTCCATTTCCTTTGTGCGTTGTGGAATGCCCCATGACGTCCCATGGCTGGGTTATGATAGACATACAACCTTTATTCGCTTATTGGGTCATCTGATGTGCTTCGAGTCGTACATTTTACTTACAACAGAGACAGAATAATCTGAATCCGGAACATGCAAAAGTCCGGGACTCGAACCCAGGACCTTCTTTCTCTAAAGGGGACATGCTAACTACTACACCATTGTGCCGCCCTTATTCCTTACATGCTAAATAAATATTAATAATAAAAAATAAGCATTAAAGGACAGTTTTATAATATTCAGCATGTAATCCCTGAGATTTTGACTCAGCACTTTTAAATTCATGTCTCGGATTCTCGAGGCTGGTAGGATTTGGGCCCTTATTTAAATATCACTGCTGTTCAGCTCATATCACAAAAATTCTTGTTTAAGAGCCTTAGCGTGTCTCAGAAATATAAAAAAAAAGAAGAAAGAAAGAAGAAAAAAAAAACACAAAAGAAATAAAGAGAGGGTTGCTAATTTTTTTCAGTAGATATTTTACCTTACATGTGAATTTAATTTATCATTAAAGGACAAAAAAGAAGAAATTCATCGCTATGTTCCTCACATCCTGATCTCCGCAGGATTTAATTGTGTCTGTGATGACCTCTGAACAGATCTGCTGATTAATCATGTATGCAGTACAGTTCTCCAGTATACGGGGACATAATGAGAGAAACTTTATGCATTAATTCAATTAGTAATACAAGTGTAGGCTATCCTTCTTTATTTAAAAAATTTACATATTCAAACTTGATACTTTGATCTTTCTTTATTATTTGAGCATCAGTGGGATTGTGCAGCATGTATTCTTTAACAGTTTTAAATATAATGCAAAACTTGATCACGAAGGGCTCTTAACCTTTTGGTACTAATCGGTTGATTGGTGCTGTACGGTTGTGTCATGCTGATGTCACAGCAGGATATCTTTATTGGCCGTACAGTCACAATCGTATAAAAATCACTGGTTTTAAAGATAACAGTGTTTACAGTCAGGCTTTGTACTCGGTCAGTGCATTCGTCATTTATTAATTGTTTTACATAATACGCCATTCTGGTCCTTCTCTTTTTTATAGACAGGTCACATGACTGCACACCCAGGCACATTAAAATAGATGCCGTCTCAAAAACTATAAAATCCTCGACACGATTAGACGGGCAGTGTAAATCAGGACACCGCCGCTGGATCACTAAAAATGACACCTGCGTGTAGAGCACGTGCGGAGGGGGACGCATGGATTTTTAATAGAATTTGTTCGGTCATCGTTGAGCTTGTTTTTATTTCGCAGAACAGCTCGCCAGGCCACTGCAGGGCCAACACACATACAACTATTCACACTCAGACCTAGGGGCGATTTGGAACAGCCAATCAGCCTATCTTAGCTAGCACTGGACCAAGGCAGGGTACACCCTATACAGCTCTCCAGACCATCCCAGGGCCAACAAGTGCACACAACCATTTACACTCAGGGGTGTACCATCCACACCTAGGGGTGAGTTAAAACAGTCCATTAGCCCAATGGGCATGTTTTTGGACTGTGGGAGGAAACTAGGGTGCCTGGAGGGAGAAGACCCAGCAAGTACGAAGAGAACGTGCAAACTCTTGAACCCAGGACCATCTAGTTGTGAGGCAGATGTGCGAGAGTCATTCGTGTTCATTCATTTTCTGAACCCCTTGATCCAAATTCGGGTCGCAGGGAGGCTGCCGCCTATCTCAGCCGACTCTGGGCGAGGGCAGAGTACACCCCGGGTAGCTCGGCAGGCCATCGCAGCGCAGAAACACGCTGACGGCTATGTAGCCTCCTCTTGACAAAAATCGGCAACGTTTTTTTTTTTTCAGATTGCACAAAACCTCGGGTTTCCGTTTATCCCAGTGATTCAACAATTCTCCAGCAAAGGCAAGGAATCAACAGCGTCCCGCCCAGGTCGACCTGGACCCTCTGACAAGCGTCTTCGGTCTGTCAAGTGGGCTGTTAAAAATAATCCCTGTTGCAAGGAAACTGATGACCAGACCATTGTTGGGCCAACACACACAACCATTCACACTCACACATAAGGACAATTTGAAGCCGCTAATTAACCTAATGAGGATGCCTTTGGACTGTGGGAGGAAACCAGAGTACCCAGAGGAAACCCATGCAGGAACGGGGAGAACATGAAAACTCCACACACACAGAAATGCCCAAGCCCGGGAACCGAACCCAGGACGTTCTTGCTTGAGGCGGACGTGCTAACCACTACGCCGCCGTGCATATCTATGTATAACTTTTTAAGAAATTATAATGTCTGTTCTTTCCATCCACTATGTACACATTAGGCTAATTGGATATTTTCGGCAACCACCGGGTGTGAGTGTGTGTTTTGGCCCTATGATGTTCTCGTGAGCTGTTTCGGTTGTACCGCGCCTTCCCCCCAAAGTCAGCTGACATGGTCTGTAGTCTTTAAAAAATGAAATGAAAATACTTGCAGAAGGTGGATAAAATCAATGATGACTCACCGAATCTCATTACAGTGTTTTCTGTATTTCATGTCTGAACTTGTCAAGATACAGTGTCAAAAAGTGGGATTAGCAAAATTTAAAAATAGATGCTTCTGAAGATCTTTCGAGTTATTCGAGCATAAACCTCTCTCTGCTGTCTTCAGAAAACTTTATGGATCCTTTATCACCGCTTCAGGTCACACGCGAGGAGGCTGGCGCTCATCTCAGCCGACTCTGAATGAGGGCAGAGTACACCCTGGACAGTTTGCCCGCCACTGCAGGGCAGAAACACGCTGACGGACTCTTTATGAACAACAGAAATGGTTTATTTACATACATCTCACCACAGACAGTGGGAGACATGGCTGGCCTTTGATAAACCAGTTAGGAGCACTGGGGGGACAGCAGTGACAGGTCGGTGATAGTGGGGCTTGAACCACCGCTTGAGCACCCTTCCACCTGGCCACCACTGCTTTGTGTTTTGTAATTGTTAATTATTATTTTTGCAGTCTGTTCTGATGTGAACATTGTTCAGCTTACGGAATCCTGAAACCAGCTCTTGTTGTTTTTTTAAAAGTGGCACACTGTAATATTCTCATGAAGTGCATTTATCCATGATCACAGCATGTAATCTCCACAGCATTGTTGCTCCAGTTGGTCCGGTCGAGGCTCAGCAACATTAACGTGGCTATAAAATAATAATAAAATAAAAAAAAGTTGCATGTGTGCAACTTTTACTTGGCCCTGTATTTACGCAGTTATGATGTGTATCTTTATTATTCATGCTTGTACTCTTCTTACTTTAATCCGACTATTCAGAGCATCATGAGTTTTCTTCACTTCATCTCATGTAGATTACTTTTTGATCTTTTACTTTGACTTTCGGAATTTTTCTTCACTGTTGTCTTTTTTTTTTTTTTTTTTTAAATTACGCTGTCTAGACTTTCTGCAAAGCTGCTTTGTGCCAATGAATGCCAGTAAAAGGGGTATAAAAATGAGTCAAACTTAAAAACCAGGCAGCACAAAGGTGTAATGACTCCCTGGTTTAATGTATAGAGTGTAGTTTCAGTTGTACTTGTCTCCTCTGGGTTCTCCTGTGCTGCTATGGGGGCACTCTCACTCTTTCACTCATTTGCCGAACTGATTTTCCCATTAGGGTCATGGGGAGGCTCGAGCCTATCTCAGCCAACTCTTGGCAAAGGCAGGGTACACTCTGAACAACTCACCAGACCATCACTGGGCAGCACATGCATGACCATTCACACTCATGCCCCCACCTCGGGGCAGGTTGGAACACCCAGTTAACCTAATGTGCATGTCTTTGGACTGTGGGAGGAAACCGGAGTACCCCGATGAAACCAACACAGAAATGCTTTCATCGCGGCTGGGATTCGAACCCAGGACCTATCTTGCTGTGGGGTGGACATAATAGCCACTATGCCACTTCCCACTATTTCTGCCCGGAACCTGGTTGGTGTATTGGTGAGAGAAAGCCGTTGGCATTACTGCCCAGAGTACCCATCTAAACTGCCAGAACGGATGGTTTTACCAATCAACCACTTCCTTCAGTGTAGCTAGAAAAGAAACGAGGTCGTGTGTTTGCTTGAAAAAGAGAAAATGGTGAATAAACAATACGCAGTACAAGCATGGCGGCACGGTGGCGTAGTGGTTAGCATGCTCACCTCACAGCAGGAATGTCCCCCTGCTCGCTTGGCTTCCCTCCATGTACGTTGGTTTCCTCCGACAGACCAACACTCGAGCAAGCCATTCAGGGTGTACCCCACCTTCATCCAACCCGAACTCAACTGGAATGGGTTCCGGCCTACCCATGATCCATGGCATTATAGGGTAAAGTGGAAGAAGATGACTCATGAACGCTGCTAGAGCTACAGCATGTTTGCTTGCTGTTTTCTATTTGGTAGTTAATGCTTGTATAGCACATAGACATATTGCCTGGATGGAATCCTGAATGATGAGAGAGCGAGAGAGAGAGAGGGAGAGGGAGAGGGAGAGAGACTTTATCCTGTCGGAATGGATTCATTCCCTCGTTCTTTAATCAGAAAGAACCCATGCCACTTCAAAGCCAATATTCTAGCAATGCAATCATGAAAAAGAAAAAAAAAAAGAAACTCCAACAGGTTTCACTAATTCAGGGTTCTCTCCTCATATGTATTCATTCTTTTCTTCATTCATCTTCAGGAAGCCCTTTATCTCCTCTATCTCGATCATATTTCTCAATCAATCAGCGTGAGGCAGGAACACACACTCTGGATAAGATAGCACTTCATTACAGCGTCGTGTACATACCAGAGTCGCACCTAGCAGCATTTTTTTTAAACTAGAGGGTCATTCATAGAGTGCAGGGTACCCCCGCCAGGCACACGTGGATTATGGTGACAAGTGCACTGATTAACTTGAAAAATTAACCTCAATAATCTGGATAGGACTGCAGGTTTTTAGAACTTGGCATCAGTATAATGAAATGTCTTAATCCTAATTAGGGTCGGACGGCGGCTGCCGCCCATTTCAGAGAACAGGGGCGGGGTACACCCTGAACAGCTCACCATGCCATTGCGTGGCCAACACACACACACACAAAAACAAACACATACACACACACACAAAACCATTCACACTGACACTCACACATAGGGGCGATTTGGAACAGCCAATCAGTCTACTGTGCACGTTTTTGGACTGTGGGAGAAAACTGGAGTACCCGGAGAAAACCCACACAAAGCATTGAACCACAAACTCGCTGAATCGATCAGTGGACACGGAAAAAAACCCACACAAAGCACAGGGAGAACATGCCAACGACACACAGAAATTCCCTGGAGTCCAGGAGTTGACCAGGACCTTTTTGCTGTGAAGCGAACATGCTACCGACTGCGCCACCGCGCCACCTAACTGATCTATCAGATCTGATATATATATATATATATAAATATATACTCGCCAGACCATCGTAGGGCAACACACACAACCATTCACTCTCACACCTATGGGCAATTGGAACCAGCATATTGTGTTTGGAAGCAAGAAGGTCCTGGGTTCGATTCCCAGCTCGGGCGTTTCTGTGTGGAGTTTGCATGTTCTCCCCGTGCTTGCGT
>JBCNYG010000023.1:30839599-30849599 GCA_039654305.1 Porochilus rendahli
CGGCTGAGATGGGCGCCAGCCTCCCCGCGACCCTAATTAGGAATAAGCGGTTCAGAAAATGAATGAATGAATAATCCATACTCTTTCCTCTTATTATTACATGCCTGCTTCCTTCCTCTCATCTTTTTTTTCATTCAAGGCATAATATTTTTACTTTATTTGATTTCAGATACAATAAAATTTTTATGCTCAGAATATTCTTTATCTGTTCATTTGTCAACAACAAAAAACCCACATTGTAGACTCATTCATACACACACACACACACACACACACACACACACACACACACATTTTTCCCTTCTTGCATAATTATTTGTCAGATATGTTTAGACAGATGTGCAGAACAATCTGAGCTGATAAACAGAGGACCAAAAGAGTTCATGACCCAATATATCTCAAATACTCTCTCTCTCTCTCTATCTCTCTCTCTCACCAAACACTGCTAAAAAAAACCAAGGGCAAAGTACACAATATTATGTCCACACTGATAAAACACTGGACTTTTTCAGAATTACTCAGTGAATATATCAAAGAAAAGACACGATGACATGATTTTAATCAATATTAAAATAATAACTTATATCGCATGGATAACATAAGGAAGATTGTTTCTTTAATTTTTCATGTCATATCTTTCCCTGTTTCCTTCTTGTTCATTTTACACACCACAACCGTAAATAAATTTATTAAACTCAATTACCTCAACAAAATAAAAAAAAAATCCCTTACCCTTTATTTTAACATTTTAAATAATAAAACCATTCATCAGCTGACTCATTATAATCAGAAATAAACAAAAACAGACAAAGTATAATTAAAATAAAAAGTTGAATGAACTTTTACTTTAATACACTCTTGCTATTGTGTAGCTACTTTGCAGCAAAGTCTTAACATAAGTACATTTATAGACAGATACCGATCTGTAATGCAGATGTAGAGATACATGTAACCAGTTGAATATATGGATATAAATAAACACACAGAGAAGTGGTTTGGGGTTTTTGCTTGTTTGCTGATTATATATATACTGCAAGACAACAACAAAATAATAATAAAAGTAATAATAATAATAATAACTATAATACTAAAAATATTAATAATAATAATAATAATGATAATAATGTATTGTTGTTATTATTGTTATTATTTATATTATTATTATCATTACTATTATGATCATCATCATTATTATTACTTTTATTATCATTATTATTTTTATTATTATCTTTATTATTATTACTTTTGTTATTATTATTATTACTATTATTAACTGCAAATTTGAACCATCATATTTGTTTACTTTTACTATTTAAGGATTCACCTATGAATAAGTATTAATGACATGAATTATATGAACTGAAACTTTTAAACATCTTTAATTGTTACATACAGGTCAAGTATCATTATTCTGATTGTTTATAACTTTATAATAATAATAATACAGTTATTATATAACTATAACAACTTCAATATACCTTGGTATATTATATAATTTATTGTAATTTAATTGATGCAGCATGCTTATAATTAGAATTATTAGTGTCAGACAGGATACTGAATAGTTACCCTGTGGATCTGCTGCAGCCAGAGCAAACAGAGCAGCAATAAAGAGGATAACCATCTTCATCTGAGCTGATTCCTAAAAAATAAACCCACAGCAGGGATTTACACTGCAGTCAGGACATTACAAATGTAAAACAAAACCAATTTAGCTCAAAACTCACCTTCCTTTTAGAGATAATGTAGTCTAAATGGACGTACTCATACTCGTCCCATCTATTTATTCCCCCTGCCCATTGAAAGTTGTTGTCCTGTGGTCACGTGACAAAGGGCGGGGCCAAGTTTAGCGGAAATGCAAATGAGTGCTTGGTCTTTATTTTCCGCTTCAATTCGAATAGCGCTGTCTGATAAAAGGATGTCGCCAGGCTATGTTGTTGGAATTTCTTTGGTAACAATATTTGAATACTTACCTATTATATGTTTTTGTGTTACCTTTGATACCCGAAAGTGGACTACACGCGACTGCTATTCGACTACAAATCCCACAGGTCACCGCGCGTTCTAGAAAGTTATCGCGAGTTCGCGCGCATCCTCTCGTGAGGTGTTTTGTCCGTTGTGGCGAACTTGCTAGCTTCAGATTGGCTTCTCGCTGAGTTGCTGTCTTGTGGTATTTTTTATTTTTTTGTGCTTCGTGACATCGGTAAGTGTTTATCGCTCGACATGGGGATTTAAACACCGCGGTGTGACAAATATTTGCTTGCTGTTTTGGAAGGATGTGTAACTTTGCAGCTTACGTAAGGCCCAAAATAGTTTAATCTTGATGGGCGGCGTTCAAAATGGCGGCTTCTTGTAAACCGTGGTGCACTAAAGAGGGCGGGAGGACACCGTGTTTTGCTGCCTAGATAGGAAGCTATAGTAGGAAGGGTATATGTATTTGGGATTAGGTGTGTTTGATGTGATTGTACTGCAGAAATCAGTATGTTTTCATGATGTTTTGATTGTTAATCTAGTTGAAATGGATTAAAAGAGACACATTCGTGCAGCTAAAAGAAAAAGTCATGCTTATTTAAATGTATAATCGTAATAATGTATGTTTTAAAATGTCTAACTCATGGATATTTCTAGCTGCTTGCTCATTCTGACAGCACAGGGCTGGACGATATAACAAAAATATCATATCGTGATACTTCAGGATACTCGATAAAATATTGGTGTGTTAAAATAATAATAATAATAATAACGGTTTATTGCACAACAGTGACTCTTCTGTGCAGTATTGGTTTAGAAAGAAAATTTAAAATAAAATTTCAAAGTGTAACTGTACAGATATATGATATGATATTAGGCAGTTGGATAAATTTTTTAAACTGATCATACTGCTGTTATTATTTTGTTTACTTGTTTTCTACACAGACACAGTTTTTGAAAATCGTACCACTTGTTCAGGTCTTGGAGCTTGTCAAAGGTGGATATTTTTAGGGCAGGTCGTTAATGCATTTCCATTTGGACAGAAATAAATCCCAGATCATTTTTGGACCGTTATTATAGACAACATGAGCAGTTTTATGTTTTTTGGGGGGGTTGGAAAGTGATATGGGGGGTCTGGGTGTTATAACCGAGGACCTCAAACTCAGCTTTTTCAAAAGAATTTTTTTTTTACTTTCTTTGGAGACATTGCAATTTAATCAGACAACCTCAGCAAGATGCAGAAACTCGTTCTGTTCAAAATCACGTCCGTTTTGGTGTCTCATGATCTGCGCAATCCCCTTAAAACCATGCTGGAAGGGAATGCCTGCATGCATACAGAAGTGTATGCAGTGTTCAATTTAAACTCATTTATTAGACCTTACAGTTCTATCTGAAGCTGAGCTAAGCAGAAATTTTAATTCATTCTTTTAATGAAAACTTTGTGAGATATGTTTAAGTGATACAGATGCTTATTTTAACACAAATGACCATAAAATGCACAAAACGGATTATTAGCGGTGGCTGAACTGTTGGGGTTAGCAGTTGTTGCTCACGTTTTACCGACTGCTTTCCTGTCGTCAGTTGGTTTAGAACAAAAAGAAATGTTTTCCGTGATTTCTGCGCTTGTTGTTTGTGCAGCTGCATCAGCTGGACTGATGTTGCCGGAATGATCTGCTGAGGTTATGCGTGATCGTTTTAAAGAGGTTGTTGCACTAATTTACGACAGGTACACTTTAAGTACATTGTGTGGTCCAGCAGGTCTATTCATTACAAACCCATCGCATATCGATGTCAACTGACGCTGCCCAAATGTTCTGATAGATGATTGAAAGGCTCCGGTCCAAGAACCGAGCCTTGAGGAACACCAGACTTTTTATGTCAGCCATGGTGAAGGTTTTATCATGGATCTGCACAAATTGCTAACACCCGGTCAAGTAACTTGTCACCCATTCCAGGAAAGACACGCCTAGTAGTTGGAGTTTTTTCAGTGATATCATAGTAGACTGAGAACTCCAGAACAGCGATGGCTTTTGTGACATCCTCCCTCATTGCTACCAAGGTGGTGGTGTTGTAGGTGATGTCACTCTCTGTGACATCATCACACTGTAACTTTTTTTTTTTTACTTCATTGTTTCTTCAGTTTTTAACTTTTTTTCATTGTCTTCTTTCGGCTGGTCTCATTGGGGATCGCCACAGTGGATCATCCTTCTCCGTCTCGCTCTGTCTATGGCATCGCTTTCCTTCACGCCGATCTCCCGTATGTCCTCCTTAACCACATCCATTAATCTCATCTTTATTCTCTTCTCCTACCAGGCAGTTCCATCCTTTCATCCCCAGTTCCCTTCCATCCTCTTCTTCTACCAATAGACCTTTTATCCAGTTCTCTGCACAAGTCCAAACTATCACAATCTGGCCTTCCTTTATCCCCAAACTCTCCTCCCTGTGCTTTCCATCTGACATTTAAGTTTCTAACAGTTTCTATAACAATCCAATAGTTTAATTATAGTTTCTAAATATGCGCATTCTTATCCCTCCCAGAGAAAATCGCAGCGCCATTTTCTGCGGTTTCCATCTTCATCACTCCGCCTGTGATCTTAATTAGTCTCTTCGCTTGGACCCCGGAAATCTCTGCTTGCAATATTAATTAAGGGCAGCAAGGTGGCGTTGTGGTTAGCACATCCGCCTCACAGCAAGACGGTCCTGGGTTCGATTCCCATTCAGTTCTGTTTCTGTGTGGAGTTCGCATGTTCTCCCAGGTTTCCTCTGGGTGCTCTGGTTTCCTTCCACTGTCAGAAGGTGTGTGCATTAGTCTAATTAGCTGTTCCAAATTGCCCTTAGGTGATTGGTTGTGCGTGTCTTGGCCCGGCGACAGCCTGGCAAGCTGTTTAGGGTGCACCCCTGAGATAAGCTCCAGCACCCCCCGTTACCCTAGTAGGAACTAGTACCCTAGTTAAGTGGTTTGGCAAGTGAATGTAATATATAATCACATACGACCACCGCCAACCAGGGAGAAGGGCTGTCTCTCTGCTCCCAGGTCGCTGTAAGTCACAGGGAGGTGAGTGTATGCCATCATCCCCTTCCTGCGGCATCAAGCTGAGTTCGAATCAGTCTGCAGTCTTCAGGTTGATTGTCTCGCACCTTGTCAATGCGCCACTCGGGGGGCCTGTAATTAACTATAAAGATTAAAGTTCCACACTTAGCAGGTAAATAATATAAGTAATAGTATCTGTCGTCTGATCGAGCAGGTTATTTTATTTAAAGGTGTAGTAGGGAAGAAAGTCCTTGGTAGGGATGTGAGGGTGTTTGGGGTGTGGCTTTAAAATGATTGACAGGAGGCCAGTCCGAATATACATACTCGTGTTTCTAAACTGTTTAATAATTTTTGTTTTTGTATATTTTCGCTGTACAGTGCACTATTTTCTGATGCAATGACTTCAATATTAGGATTTGATTTATTTTTATTACAAAATATTCAACATTACTTGTACTAGTAAAAATTGTTAGATTTTTTTCCTTTCTGTGAGTTGTGTAATAATTTGTTTGCTTTCACTCCGTTATTTATTGATGATCATCCTTTTTGTTGCTTACAGACAGGATGCAGAGTGCCAGTACAGGAAGCAGGGATATCGGGTACTACCCCTCCGTGTTCACACACTTCACTGTTCCTGAGATGAGCATCACGAAGGGACAAACCGGCGGCTCGCTCCACCTCCCGGGAAGCTCCATGACCAACTCGTGAGTGTTCGAGGTCTAGTGGGGCCGATTCGCAGCCTGCACGTGTTATTTGAAGGCACCTGCACCTGTTTGTGGATGCACCTTGATGTTCTGCCCTCTGTGTTTGTTTCAGGAGCTGGGAGAGAAGACGTCTGAGGAAGCACAGGAGAAAAATCAACGATGAGTACGTATTTGCTGTGTACCGTATTCAATAAAAGGGTAAAAAAAACTCGTCCAAACAATGAAATGTAAGTTCTTTTAGAAACAGAGGCATGCTGTGCTCTGATTGGTCACACAGTCATTGTGGGCGGAGATTAATGATGGTCAGGGAGTGCGGAAGTAGCAGATTTAAGTGGCAGCGCTCCAGATTCTTTGTCACTGATTAAAATCGTGCTCCTTTTCCTGCGAGTACTCGAGCTAGTTTTATTGCAGGACTCCTTCTCATTGGCTCATTTATTTATTTTTTGGTTGATGCTGATTGGTTTCGTCATACAGAGGCTGCATCGCCAAAAAACAGAAGATGATGTACGATGGCGAATCCTATCTTTTGGAGAACACGCGCCCCAAACCAGACCCAGGATGGCTGGCCGAGAGCGTGACCGTCTCTCCGACAGTTCAGCGCTGCGCCACAGACGTGCTGCCGTGCCCGAACGCCCAGTACAGTCAGAACCCCGTACCCGCCACCAAGGTTGAGACGGAGGGCTTCTGTATGGAGGTGGAGGCGGCGCAGAGGAAGCTCCAGGAGATCGAGAACAGGTGAGAGACTCGTGTACACCTGGTGGCCCACAGGTGAAGGTGAATAACAGCAAAACACCACCACAAGGACCACATTCTCTCATTTTCGGAGCCGCTTAATCCCGTGACAGATCGACCAATTAGCTCCCAGGCATCAACCCGGAGATCACGCACCTTATCGATGCACCACTCGAGACCTTATACACACACAGATCATTTGGTCATGAACTCTTTGATATGATGATTAATTCCTCACTGAATGGGTGACCACTAGCTTCCCAGTCCCTGAGGCAGCAAAGCAACCCCAAAACATAACATTTCCAACATGTTTACCGCGACTGTAGCCAAAAAACTCCAAATTATTCCAAAAGTTATATATATATATAGAACTGGACAGCACAGGCTTTTCGTGGCACCCCGCCCATGCAGGTCACGATTCTCTTTGTGAATGTAGACGTATGCACTTTCACATGAACAGCTGTAATAGTTACCTGCAGATCCTCTGGTGAGATTTTTGGATTTCTTGGCGTATTATTTTCACATCACTCGACCTGCTCTTGTCCTTTATTTGCTTTGGTGGTCGGTCCAGGAAAAACCGGCAGTCGTTTGGGATCCGTGCCGCTCGGATATGATTTTCAGATGTTCCCTAAAAGAATTCCTTTACCTTAAGACTTTATTATTGCACATCCTGCCGCTGAGGACTGAGTTTGAGACCCGGAATGGTAACGTATGTGCACGTGTGTGTTTAGAATCACCCTGGAGGACGACAGCGACGAGGACCTTGACATCGAGCCTCCGCAGCGAAGACCCGTGCTCGTGATGTCAGATAGCCTGAGGGAGGGGCTACAGCGTAGCATCACCGACATTCTCCCTCATACAGTAGCACAATCAGTGTGAGTGTCTTCACACTGCATACACACACCACATGCCTTCTCCAAAAGCGTACGTTCTGCTAGTGTTCTAACCACGGTATCGCCAGTATAAGAGCGAAACAAATCATTTACTACCGACATCCGGCTAATTACACACGGAACGTGGGACGTCCTCCAAACATCCCCTCGTTTACGCTGGTACGAGAGAAACAATAACAGACTCGGTTATCGGTGATACGTGGATCGATCCGAGGCCGCTGACAGGTCGACTGCTATAGGAAACTAATCGGCACCTTCTGACCAATCAGAATCCAGGATTCAGTTGTGCTGTTTTAATGTTTAATAGCGTATCCTGCCGTTTTGGAGTAAATGGTGGAGGCAGTGCAGCACGCCGTGTCCACGCAAAGTAACGTCACGTCTCAAATCATATAGCCGTGTATGAATCCACATCGATTAAAGTAAAGTAAGGACCGTTGAGCTCCTTAGAATCGAGCCTGCCGGCTCATCAGGTCGGAGCTTATCCCCAGTTTTCGTCGCGTGAAGCGGCTCCTCCCGGATGGGACGCTAGTCCATCGCGTGTTACCTTCCCAGTATTTTTACTGGTCCCCATTTATACCCTTTATACTCTGCGCTGGGTGGACAGAGGCACACTTGTGGTTGGCCGGGGTGTTAACACATTGGGGTCTAACGGGGATTCGAACACACGATTCTTGATCATAAGCCCAGCACCATAACCGCTGCACCACCGAGCCGGTTTATATTAACGTATTCCAGACATTGACACATCTGACTACATTTGGGTGTTTTCCTGGCACTAAGCAGAGAATAAATAATAACACAAACCGAATAAACTACCAATATCAGCTATCAACCAAATTACTTTCCATATCATATCAGCCGTCGGTTCATCCTACGATATAAAAATGGTAATGCCTGTCATGTCCCCGATCCCACAGGAGCCCTTCGTGTATGGAGCTGGTGCTGTGGCGCCCCCCGGAGGACCCGCTGACCCGGCAGCTGAAGGACACTCTCCAGAGACAGCAGCGTAAACAGCAGCCGGGGTGCAGACAGACCTCGACCCCCATCCCCGACCCGGTCTCCATCCCGAAAGGGCCGGACGAACACAGCTTCAGCCCCCTCGTCTGCCCCCCCGCAGCCGCCGTCTCCACAGAGGAGGACATGGAGCTATAAACGAACCCGTGAGCGCGAGACTGACTTTCCCTGTCGAGCTTCGACCAGAGGACCTTCTCGGAAGGTGTTGCACTACGAAGACGAACTGCGAAGATGTTCCGGAGCCATGACTTGCATCGTATATTGCACATATATCTCTCTCTCTCTCTTTTTTTTTTTTTTTTTTTTATTTGCAGCTTCAGACAGTATTTTGTTGATGAATTCTACGCCTGGGTAAATACATACGCAGAGACGTAACGCAGATATGATATACGTGTGATGCCATGTGGCAACATGGCCGCTTATGTGTGTCAGCTTTGTGCCAGTGATCCGTTATAATACAGGATATTTACAGAGAACAGACAATAAGTATTCAGTAAACATCTCCTTGCAAAAGATTTCATCTAATAAACACTTAAACCTTATTACTGTACCTTTACTGTACGTCACGAATGTGCTCGAATGTAAGAAGATATTCAGAAAGTGCGCCAAATTTCCTGCTGGTGCTGACCGACACTTTAACGCTTTCATTCACACGTCTGGCAGTCGGACGGTGAAATGTTCTATTACTGTATACTACACAGGAACTGCGTGATCTGACCCTATCTCGGGAGTAAAAAACATTATCCCAGGTGGATAATGCTTGAATTAAAGCCCCAGACGCTCACTGTGTGTCCCGGTCATTTGGAGCAGGGGAATCGCTTTATTCTGCTAGGGTCATGGGCCGACGGTGGGCGAAGGCAGGGTACACCCAGAATAGCTCACCTGACCATCGAAGGGGACACGCAGCCATTCACACTCTTCGGAGCAATTTGGAACAGCCGGTTAGCCTAATGTGCATGTCTTTGGACTGTAGGTCTGGAGCGGAGAGGAAGCCCACGCAAGCGCGGGGAAAACATGCGAGCTGAACTCCGCACAGACATGCCACAGCTCTGTAATTGATCCCAGGACCTTCTTGCTGTCAGGCGGACGTTACAACTAGTTCGCCACTTAGTCTAGTTTTACTTTGCTTTTCTTTATTTTTCTGTGAAGTGTATACTGAAACTGTTAAAGACTTCGAGTTGCCATTACACAGCTCTTCGCCTGTGCGTTTGGAGCTCACCTGCGTCTGCCATGATTTAAAAACTGCAAGAAATAAACCATGGAAATCTTACTTTAGTGTGCTTTTATGCTTCTGTTCCTGTGTAGTATATACTGAGAAACTGTTATGTGCTTCAGGCTCGGTGGATGTCACTGAGTGAAGAGTTGCCTCGGTGTTCTGTCTCTGGGATTAATCTGCGACATCCACCTCGCCGTCTGGGCTTAATTTGTTATTCAATTCAACTGAGAAATATGATGACCTCATCACATAACGTAACGTTCTGCTGTACATCTGACAAATCTGTATCTCTAAACTAAATGCACATGATAAAAAAAATGTGACTTTCTTCCTGTTTGTTTTCCTGTTTTTCAATAAAAGTTAAAATGTACTTCTGAAAGATTGTGAATGTTTATTTATTAAAAAAAAAAAAAAGCAGGAAATAATCAACCAAAAATGC
>JBCNYG010000023.1:31154653-31167790 GCA_039654305.1 Porochilus rendahli
CTCTCCTCTGTCTTTCTCTCTCTTTCGCTATATATATATCTATCTCCCTCTCCTCTCTGTCTTTCTCTTCCTCTCTCTATCTCTATTTCTTTCTCTCCCTCTCTCTCTCTCGTTATTTTTGTCTTTGGGAGAGAGTTTTGAGGTTTATGAGAAGCAGCGGAGCAAAACTGAGTTAATTTCTCAACCATCTGCTTGAGGAACCGCCGTTTCTTCATCTAGTCCATCAAGGTCCCGAACTTCCAATTAGGAAACATTTTTATACAAGTTCTGTTTCATTTTATTTTACAGTGCATTTCATTTTTTAAATGGTATTATACATTAAAACAATAAAAGGCAATATATTAGAAACATCTTGCTATCAGTATATTCATTTATTATGGCATTAATAAGGAAGCAGCTCTAATCCTCCCTCTCTTTCTCTCTCTCTGTCTCTGTCTCTCTCTCTCTCTCTGTCTCCCTCTCTCTCTCTCTCTCTCTCTCTTTCTCTCTCTCTCTCTCTCTCTCTCAGTGCCAGGGATTCTCGGTTGTTTTAAGGATAACGGCGACCCGCCTCCTCTTTCTAAAAGCTACCAGACGTCTCAGAAGCTCACCGTGCAGAGCTGCATCAGCCTCTGTCGCAACCAGAGATACAAGGTGAGCGATGCATCATGGGTAAACCTCACCATACATGAGTCAGTTGGACCCCCTGAGCTGTGAGCCAGTGAGCTCCAGGTGTAGGGTTTTCTCCTACAGTCCAAGGACATGCACATTAGGCTGATCGGTTGCTATAAATGGCCCGAGGTGTAAATACGAGAGCGAGATGTTTGCATGTTCTCCCCATGCTTGCCTGGGTTTTTTGGGGGGGGTATTCCAGTTTCCTCCCACAGTCCTCCCAAGACATATATGCACATTAAGCTAATTGGCTGTTTCAGATCGCCCCTAGGTGTGAGTGTGTGTGTGTTGGCCGTGCGATGGTCTGAAAGGCTGTGATCAGGATCCGATCACTTTTACTAATTTCTGCAAAAGTCCGTGTTTGCTTTCAGCCAATCAGAGCTCAGAACTCAGAACCTTATCAGGATTTGTATTAATACCGAATACGGGTGTTTAGTTTGGAATCATGATGGAATTTTGCTGAACCTTTCCGACTTTACTTCAGGAAGTCTCTGCTGTGGCTGAGTAACACAAAGCCATGATTTATATTTGCTCACTCCGTGAGTGATGTCATCAACCCCGTGTTTTTCACAGCTTGCAGGAATGGAGGCGGGCTACGCCTGTTTCTGCGGCAACGAGCTTGACTACCATCTCCACGGTGACGCACCGAGTTTGGAGTGTAGTCACGGGTGCTTCGGGGACCAGCAACAGCCTTGCGGCGGAGACGGACACGTCATCGTCTTTGACAGTGAGTTTAATCAGTCGGAAATAACGCAGCTTCAAATGTGCGGCGTTAATATTAAACATCTGACAACATCTATTAATATTTTTTAAGGAAACAGAGCAGATGAGAAGTGAGTGTTTCTAACGCCTGGCGGTGTTTTACTGTCATGTTGGACTTGGAGGAGCAACACTTAAAGGAGCAGTGTCATGGTTTCTAAATAAATAAATAGCCTTAATATCATGAATGGTGTTATAAAAGAAGATATAATCATTCCTATCGATGCCTGGAATTAGGCTTGGGTTCGTACGTTAAGTATGTTCGAGGTTCACAGTGCGATCTCAGTCTCTGAAAACTGTTTCAAGATTTCAAAAGGTCCATTTCCATCTGCTCCGTATCAGCCTCCTAACCCCTCGACCACTCGTCGCTTTGAAAACTGGGTGGCTCTTTAACAAATAAAACAATAGACCACAGGGGTCCAGGCGCTCCCGCCTAAAGGAGCATTTCATAATACGCCAAGATAGAACAAGCACAGCAAGTTTGAAAGCCCCGGCGTCAGCGCGCGGGAGGTCAATGTCCGGACAACACATATTCCGTTTTGCCCTTCAGACCTTGAAAAGTAGCTCAAGGTTGCTTGCGCACAAACCCATCCTAGCACTCGTAGTAGTGAGGCAGCATACCAGGTAAGAAAGCCCCAACTTCTGGAATGTCCGGAAACTGAAGTGTGACGGACGGATGGACTGACGGAACGCATTCCTGTAGCTCCCGAGCCAAACTTTGTGAGTGCGCACCGCCTGCTGTTCTGTTATTCATTTTCTCAACCGCTTGATACTAATCATGGTCGCGGGGAGCCTGGCGCCCATCTCAGCCGACTCTGGGCGAGGGCAGCGTACTCCCTGGTCAGCTCGCCAGGCCATCGCAGGGCAGAAACACGCTGACGGCAACCATTTTCCCACCACAGACAGTGAGAAACATCGCTGGCCTTTGATAATCCAGTTAGCTACACTGGTGGACGAACCCCCCCATCCCAACCACTGCCACACCTTATGTTATAGTATGTCAAAAAATAATCTTTAAAACCAGACTCTCAAAGCATCATGGGAAGAATTTGGCTATGGTGTATCTCATATTTAAATTTCCCACCATTATTCAAAAACAGTCCACAGTTTCAACGTTATATTTTGCATGGCATGTTAACGAACCACGTCTTTGTGTTTCTAGCCAAAGTGGGAGCATGTGGTGGAAACTACACGGCTGAATCCACTGTAATCTACTCACCGGATTTTCCAGATAAATACGCACCACGCCGGGTCTGCTACTGGACCATCCAGGTGTGAACGATACTTTAAACCGTCTCAGGAACGTTTTATTAAAGGATGTGATCAATCCTGTAACATTGATTTGAAGATAGGAAACCGTTCTCAGGTGGGTTTTTTCTAAGCGGCGTTTTCGTTTCCAGGTCCCGGGTGCGTCCGTCATCCTCTTTAACTTCACCTTCTTCAACATCATGGACCAGACGGATATGGTCGAGCTGCTGGACGGTTACACCAGTCAGGTGGTGGCGAGGTTCGACGGGCGACACCCACCGCGGGAAATTGTGAACATCAGCGCGGATTTTGTCATCCTGTATTTCTTCTCTGACAGGACGGGCGAGGCGCAGGGCTTCTCCATGATCTATCAAGGTACAGGTCACGGTATTGGACTGAAAATCTTTATTTCTGATTTTTAAATCACTGGAAATTTACAGATTTTATAAAACAGTATAACATTATTTTTATCTTGCTTAATTTTTTATCGGAGTAAAAGTAAGGAGTACAATCATGTGTAAAATGGATAGAAAAGGAAAGAGTGCGGAGGGATCTGTGGATGTGCAGATGGATGAAATCAGTAATCAGTAGAGTGATAAATGGATGGATGGATGGATTGATGGATGGATGAATGGATGGACAGGTTGATGGATGGATGGACACATGGATGGATGAATTGATGGACAGGTGGATGGATGGATGGATGGAAGAATGGATGGACACATGGAGGGATGAATGGATGGACAGGTGGATGGATGGATGGATGGATGGATGGATGGAAGAATGGATGGACACATGGAGGGATGAATGGATGGACAGGTGGATGGAAGAATGGATGGACACATGGAGGGATGAATGGATGGACAGGTGGATGGATGGATGGATGGATGGACACATGGAGAGATGAATGGATGGACAGGTGGATGGATGGATGGATGGATGGATGGATGGACACATGGATGGATGAATAGATGGACAGGTGGATTGGTGTGTGGGTGGATGGATGGATGTGAAGGTGGGTGGGTGTGTTGCCGGGCGGGTGGATAGATGGGTGGATGGATAGATGGACAGATTCCTGTGTGGATGAATAGATAAATGAAAGGATGCGGAGGCTGATAGTGTATGGAGCTCTTATTTGCATGAGTAGGTGTAGTTTGATGTTTTCTCCGTGTTCCACATTTACATAAAAACAAACAGCTGCTCCTGCTTTACACCTGGAATTTACCTGCAGATGGACAGATGAAGGGAAGATAAAGAGAGAGAAACCGCTGAATTGTCAGTCAGTGCATGTGAGCTTGCAGTGAAAGTGTTCATCAGATTCTCAGATGAAAAAACCCTGATCTTCGAGAACAATTATAACAGGACAAAAAGTTCCTCCGCCCACTAGAGGCTTGGTTTTGTTTAGAACCTGGAGTTCTGGGTAGTAAATATTTTAGCAGCACCTGGGACCATATTGATTTTATAAATTTAAATAAAAACTGATTGGTGACCTTAATGAAACTATATTATAGATTGATGGATGGATGGATGAATGGATGAATATAACTTTATTATATTGTAATAACTTTATTATATACTTTATTGTGCCTTGATTTACCAATACCAATAAACCAGTTGAAGAGTTTATTTATTATAATAGCTCACGGTTATTTGATAAAAGTTGCCACATTTTTGAAATATGAACCATGATTCTCTTTGAAATCTTTAGAGTGTTTCGTGTTTATTAGTGTTGGTGACGTTAAAAAGAGACTGGTATGTTGAGCCTCTGCTGGACGAGCCAATCCAAACAGCCATCATGCAATTTTTCAGTTTTTTGGTAATTTATCTGCCAGCCTGAACGAGGGGAAGGAAAGAAAGAAGGAAACATGAAGTAGTAGGAAATGTTTAGCCTAAATGAAAAGGTCAGAGAAATAAATTGGTTCTTCTCCGAGTCCACAAACCCACAGTGCTTTTTTCACTCGGCCTCGAGCAGCGCTCCATTTACATACACATACCCACCAGCGCATGCTCGAATACTGCACAGGGGTGGGGGCAAGTTACAAACTGGGACGATGCAGTCAATTTAAAATGAGGATAAAGCTGATGAAGAAGCTGATGATGAAGAAGAAGTTGGTGATGAAGATGATGGTAGTTGTGGTGGTGATGATGGAGGTGATGATTGTGGTGGTGATGGTGGTGGTGGTGATTATGATGGTGGTGATGGTGGTGGTGGTGATGGAGGTGATGATTGTGGTGGTGATGGTGGTGGTGATGGTGGTGGTTTATGATGATAATGGTGATTGTGATGGAGATGATGGCGGTGGTGGTGGTGATGATGATGGTTGTGATGGAGATGATGTAGGTGATGATTGTGGTGGTGATGGTGGTGGTGGTGATGGAGATGATGGAGGTGATGATTGTGGTGGTGATGATGATAATGGTGATTGTGATGGAGATGATGGCGGTGATGATTGTGATTATGGTGGTGGTGATGGTGGTGGTGGTGGTGGTGGTGGTGATCTTAATAGAGGTGGTGGTGGTGGTGGTGGTGGTGGTGGTGATGGTGGTGGTGGTGATGATGGTGGTGGTCTTAAAATTCGTGGTGGTGGTGGTGATGATGATGGTGGTGGTTGTGATCGAGATGATGATGGTGATGATTCTGATGATGGTGGTGCTGATGAATGGTGGTGGAGCTACGGACAAAGAAGAATAAAGTGTTGGTGCTCCTACGATCAGGTTGTTGTGTGAACTAGTTTATGCCTCAGACAGAAATAACGGAGTGGCCTCTGATTGCAGTAAATATCGGCACCCTTATGGACATCTGGGTTGCTGGCCAATATTACTGCGCGTCAACAATCTTACTATCTCACGCTTGTTAAAATCTAAAATAAGATTTTGTGAGAAAGAAAAGATAATATTATTTTTAAGTAATGTTTAAGTAGTGATGTGTGTGTTAACCCCGTTAACACCATCCTGTTTACCCCAGCTTACAGGGGAGCGAATGGCAGATCAGCTGAACATGGCGTAATCAGTGAGAACAACGATGGCGACAAGACCACCACTACTATCAGTCCACATTCCGGCAGCATCACTGAAAGATCAAACACCAGCAAGAACAACAAATCCTCTCAGATCCTCTACTTCATCACCTCCAGTCCCAAAAAGCCGGAAAAGGAAATGTCAGGTCAGTGGCTCGGCAGGAGCCGGACCGCTGCACACAGCACCAGTATGTATCAGTTTAGCTATTAATCTCAGCACTTACATATAAATATATTTTAATTATTTCTGCTCAACTCAAATCAATTAAATATACACAGTGTTTGTGGTAGGTGGAATAATTAAACTGGATTAGTGTTACGCTTACTATAGAGGAATCTGAGCTAATTAAAGCTTTGGGTTTACAGTGTGGACCATCTACGCGCTGGCCGCTTTGCTAACGCTTACTGTGATAGCCATGGTGGCAAAGCTTTATGTTACAGTCAAGTAAGTACTGACAATTAAACTATGTTTTATTTGTTTTATTACAGTTCTAAACTGTATATTATTATTATTACTATTATTATTATTATTGTTATTGTTGTTGTTATTATAATTATTATTATTAATTTTTAAATTACTTCTATCATTGTTGTTATCATTATTATTATTATTATTAATATTATTATTATCGTTATTATTATCATCATCATTTGTATTAATATTATCATTACTATTAATATTATCGTTGTTGTTGTTATCGGTATCAATATTTTTATTTTATTACTTTTGTTATTGTTATTATTTTTATAATTATTGTTATTATAATTGTTGTTGTTATTATTTTTATTGTTATTATAATTGTTGTTATTATTTTTTATTATTAGGATTAAGGATAATATTATTATAGTTATAATTATTATTGTTGTTGTTATTTTTGTTGTTTTTTGTGTTATTATTGTTAATATTATTATTGTTATTACTATTATCTTTTGGAAACACTCATACCAATCTTTTATTTCTTTACTTTTTTCTTATTTATTTCTTGATATCTCTCACACTCTCTCCTTCTCTATCTCTCTCTCTTTCTCTCTCTGTTTCTCTCTGTTCCTGTCCTCTCTCTCTCTCTCTCTCTCTCTCTCTTTCTCTCTCTCTCTCTCTCTCTCTCTCTCTCTCTCTCTCGCTCAGACCTCCCAGCATTCCCACAGTGAGCGGTTCAGTTTCATGTTCTCAGAACACCACCTCAGAACCGTGGATTATCTTCTACAGACCCTCCACCATCTCACTCTTTAAAAAGAAGCTCAAAAACCATCACGGTGACCTCAGTCCTCTGGTGGGCAACTAACCACCACACACGGGGCACAGACATACACACACAAACACACACACAGACACACACACACACACACACACACACACATGTACACACACACAAAATCAAACAAACTCTACTGGACAGCAGGTAGCAAACACAATGGAGCACCTGATGAGGACCTGGACATCATTTGGCAGCCAATCAGAAGGTGCCATGTTAAGGGGGCATGGCTTCCACAGGACCATAACAAAGGCTCACTGGCACGTCTGTACGGCGTGGGAAATTTTGGGAAAAGCCAGTTTCCTGCAGCAGGTTTTCAGGTACGCAGATTCTGGCAGTCGCCGACAAACGAGGGGTTCACATAAGAATCTGTCGTTAAAGAAAAACGCAGAATGTGCTGTAATGTGGAGCGGCTCGCATAACCTTCTTAACGCCAGTGCAGACAATCAGCCTTTTTTCTCACACCAAATGAGATTCTGTTTCAGTCCATTTTCACCTTACCCTTTATGTAGGTCACGACTTGTTTGGAACAGGATTACACTTTCTCCAGAGGAGGACAATCGGGATCATGATCCGCCAAATAACAAAGCTACAAACAATATATATATATATATATATATATAGAGAGAGAGAGAGAGAGAGAGAGAGAGAGAGAAAGAGAGCGAGCGAGAGAGAGAGAGAGAGAGTAAATATGCCATCGGTATGGCTCGGGCCGTGCTCCAAACAAACTGGCATTCCACGTTCCTTCTGGACCTCTGTAAACATCCTTTCAGTATTTTTTTTTTTTTCATTTGTTGTGGGTTTTTCATCTTTGTGGGGTTTTTTTTGTGTGTCTTGTGTCTGTAAGTGCCTTAAGGGTTGGAAAACCGTTTGTGTGTACAATTTCTTTCTTTACTTCCCACAGAGCTGTCTTTAAAGGCACAGAGATGAAAGATACACAAGTTTTCCATTACCACGAACGCAGTCCATCAGCCAAGACATGTTTGTTGCCTGAAGTTTGCTTCTTTCGCTTTTCTTTAGCACTGGTGCTATGGGTTTTTGCTAGATACTTGTGTTTTTTTTTTTGAGTGTGTGGTTTTTGACACTATATGACAAACAGTTATCTGTTTAAAAACAATGGATGTGTCAGAAGAACATCACAGAGCTGAAAACAATCGACCGACGTTTACATTACTCAGCATGAAACAACAACGGAAAAAAACGTGGATATTCGGTTAGCGGTTGACACTGAGTGACATTGCAGTGTAATTTTAGATTGTTCCTAGTCATTTATCCACATATCTGAGGTTAACTTTGTTATTCCCAACAGTTTTGTCTCATTTTAAGTGCCATTACACCTTTATAATACTTCGAAAGATAACTACAAAAGGCTAAATTCTAGCTAGGTAAATATTTAGCCTCTAGCTAGCTAGCTTTTGTGCTTGGTACTTATATTTTCAAGTTCCCTAGCAACAGTGTTCTCACAGCTTGAACACTGAACCAAGTTTATTAATATACAAATTTATATAATTTGGCTAAAGATTAGCTTGTACACATGTCTAGCCTGACATGAATTAGCATCAGTGTTTGATGCTAGCATGGTAGCTCCATCTTGGCTAATTGACTGTGTGCATCATAAACAGGGACACTGTATACATTTCATATTTGACCAAATGTTTTCAGCCTCGTCACTTCACCGAGTCGCTGCTAAAGGTTTGTGTGTGGGAGCCATGGAAAGTGGCGCATTCTTCTGAAACAATTCATCCTTTCTTCTCCTTTTCTTCCACGGGATCTCTGACATCACAGCGCTTCCCACATTCTTCAGCTTTATTCAGATCAGTGCTGTTGTTCTTGTGTTAACTACAGCACTACCACCCGCAGTGTCAGGGTAACGGCACAAATTTCTGTCCAGTCATGTTAAATATCCTAAATATGAGCAACAGGGTGAAAGAACGAAAGCAAGATGGTCATGACTGCATCCAAAACCGCATACTACTGTACTAAATAATGTCACAAAATGTGGTTTCTGCCGCAGTGAGTAAAGGGTACTGACATTTTATAAGCAGTGACGTTGTATTGAACGCTATTTCACTTATTTCAGTTAACGGATAGTTTGGATAGTGTAAAGCCAACAGAACGCAAAGCTAGCAAAGTAAATAACACAAATCCTATAATGCGCTTGCTATCACAAGAATCCACAAACAGCAAACTAGCAAACGTTATTACAATTTCTAATTATTCAGACCTTGAGCTTGAACTTAATGGAAAATGTAATATTATTATAAATATTTTAAATTAAGCTACTAAATACAAGCAACAACTACAGAAATGTAGTTACACTTTCCATAATCTGTTCAGTTCAGTATGTCAGGACTGACAGCATCATTAAATTTGGTATTGGTTTCTCTTAGCGTGCTAATGATGCTAAAATTGAAGAATCTGATACCCGGAACAAATGTTGTGTGATTTCACACAAATTAAGTCCCAAGATAACATTCGAACACTATCCCCGCCCCTAAACCTATCCTAAGTTGTGTAAGTTGTTTCTGTTTTATTGTTATTTTTTGTCAAGATCCGTGTTATCACTTCATGTTCGGCGTCTGCTAGCAACCTAGCTAAACAACACTGTATTATTTAAAATTTCCCAATTTATTGTTTATTAACAGAAACTATTCCACAAAGCTTTCATTAGTTTAATGCACTTAAATGTATTTATCTATAGTATTTTACATAGTACCAAGGTGGAATTAAAAATTAGTTCTCCGAACACAAAGCCCTTATATGGTATACTCATATACATTTAATTGATTACCAATAATTAAAACCAATAATTTTAAAAAAGCACATCCTTTTTTTTTTTTTTCAAGTCTTTAGCTTAAAGTCCCATCACACTCAGATGACTCTGTCCATGCCAGGTTCTCGCAGCGTTTAAAATGCTCCCAGTAATTTCTTACCACACGCTTGATCACATGCACGCCACATTTAATGTGTTCTTATTATGACCAATCAGATTGCACCACATGCTTACTACATCCTCACTGCATCCATCAGGTTCTTATTAATACCACGTGTTGCATTTTTTTCATTCATTTTGCAAGATTTCTTGATTCCACATCTATGTACAACAAGTTCACACCATGCGTGTACTATTCCTACTAGAGTTCCTACTAGATCACCACGTCAACACCGTCGTTACTCTGTGCTTATTCTGTACTTACTGCAGCCTGATTCGACCAAATTCTCAGTATGTTTTTTTTAACATGTCCAAAGTTTGAATTAAATGAAATGAATGAAACATTTATTAAAGCAGCATAGGATGCATCAGAACACACTTACACACACAGGATACAGATCACTCTCTCACTCTCCCACTCACTCTCTCACTCATTTTTTTGCCGAATCTCTTCATCCTGTTAGGGTCGCGGGGAGGCTGGAGCCTATCTCAGCCAGCACTGGGCTCAGACGGGCTACACCCTGAACAGCTCGCCAGATCATCGCAGGGCCAAAACACAACCATTTACACTCATGTTCAAAGCAGGGGGCAATTTGGAACAGCCGGTTAGCCTAATGTGCATAACTTTGGTCTGTGGGAGGAAACCAGAGTACCTGGAGGAAACCCACACAAGCACAGGGAGAACATGCAGTCTCCACACAGAAACACTCTTGGCTAGCGTGGGACTCGAACCCAGGACCTTCTTGCTGTGAGGCGGATGTGCTAATCACTATGCCGCTGTGCCGCCCCAGTATTAGCTACACTGCAGTATAATGAGGTGGACGAGGACGTCAGGACTGAATAATGGATCGTACAACCGGTGCTTTCGTGACGCTGTGATATCCATATAATTACTAGCTTTAGTTACTGATGCTGGGAAAAAAGTCCTGAAAAGATTTCACCAGAAACAGGAAATTTAAAACATGTCAGTGAGAGAAAGGTAAACGAACACAGCTCTAGATTCAAACTACATGGAATCTGTTTTATGTTTTTGCGAGTCATGCTTAGCGTCTGATGTTTGCGTCTCTAATTCAGCCAGACAGAAGACAGACACTGTGGATTGATTTCTTTTTCTTTTTACTTAAACTGTTCCTTAATACAACACTTTGTGTACTGAAGTGTCTCAGTGTGCTGGCGGTGATGCTTCAACAAAATCCCGTCTGAGCCCGGCTCTATGTATGTGTGTGTGTTCTGTTTATTTCTACCAACATTCCATTTTTAATTCTGCTTTTATTTCTAAGAAATTGTCTTCCAACTAAAACTGTACTGTAATTTTTTTATTTTTTTTAGAGAGAACTAGGTGTGTGCCCGTATCACTAGAACCCTGTGCAGTTTTAGCAGTTACCGTTTTTTTTGGCTAAACTATTACCTACATTTGTGCTCATTAGGACCAATTGCAAGGTTGGACTGTTTCTTATATCACTCGCTCTTACTCTCACTGAACCGAAACACTTAATCCTACCAGGGTCGCACAGAGACTGGTGCCTATCTCACCCCGACACTGAACGAAGGCGGGGTACACCCTGGACAGATTGCCAGACCATTGCAATGCCAACACACACACAACCTTTCAAACGCATACTCCCACCTACGGACGAGGTGGAACAGCCAGTTAGCTTAATGTGTGTCTTTCGACTGTAGGAGAAAACCAGAGTACCTAGAGGAAACCCACACATGCAGAGAGAACATGCAAACCACACACAGAAACAGACTTGGCGAGCGTGGGACTCGCACCCAGGACCTTCCTGCTGTGAGACGGACATGTTAACCACTACGCCATCGTGCCACCCTGGGATTGTTTCCTTTTGTTACGTAAAAGGGATAAAATACAGCAGGCCAATCATTATTGTGAAATAAATTCCATCAGCGTGTTTGAGACTCTGATGCGTAGCGAGTCTTAAATCACTCCGCAGGGTTTATTTGGTAATAATAACTGACTTGATGTTTATTATCTTGCTTATTTCAAAGCTACATATGATTTGACTTAAAATATTAATTTTAAATGGTTTTATTGGTTTGAAAAATTGTTTTATTGTGGATTTAATGATGTTTTTTTGTGTGTTAAAATTTGTTTTATTGTTTTAAAAACTACACTTTAATTTTGCGCTGATCTCAGGTTCCCTCCGAATTGAAAGGTTTCTCATCAGCACATACCTAGAACACGTTACATGGATGGAACAGTGAACATGGTGGTGTTTGGATATGTGCAGCACTTATTTCTCCCGTGTTCCTTTCACAGCGCTCTGACCGGGCTCTGTGCGATTTGGACTTGACGCCACCATGCGCGCATCTGCGACTAATCGAGTACTTGTCATTTTTGCCCTCAGACTTTGCTTAAGCTTTTGTTCGTTCCATTTTTTTTCCTTTTTTATTTCTTCTAAAGATAAGATCCAATGGTGTGACTGTTCCATTTTAATCGTCCCGAGGAAGCAGGACGCGTAATAGCCCAGACCATAATAGTGAGTAGCGAGATGAAAAGGGCCTTGTGTGTGACCTCAGACTTCCAGTAAAGGATTCGCTCTTCCTGCTCAGATCCCCCAGACGACAGAACGCCGCAGTCCCGCCTGTCATCATTACCGCATGAATAAATCCAAGTCATGGAGAAACTCATGCATACAAAAATTCAGAGAGAGCGAGACAGGGAGCGCGAGAGTGGAACGCTCACTAACAACGTCAACGCAAAGACCAAAAGTGACAGTTCCAATTCATCAAGGTCACATTAACTCCGGACGATATCGTCCTGCCCCAACACGCTCCCTCTGCTTCATCGCAACACAGCACTCCTACGCGGCAGATCCAGATCTTTCAGGGACATGCATGAGGGTGGGGGTAGGGGTACAGGGTTTGTACTCATTGTGGTTCAATTGTAAATAGTGAGATTTTAATTTATACAGTAAGTTATTTTGGACTTTAAAATGGGACATAATCTATCTTTTATATAAGTGAAGTACGTTTCTAGTTTTTATTATTTAATGTGTTCTGACTGCCAAATAAATATGCATGTTTCTTATAAGTCCCTGTCATCTCTGGTTTGTCCTCTGTGTCCAGAATTTATTAATGAAAATGGAGAGAGAGAGAGAGAGAGAGAAATATTTAAAATTCAGAGTGCAGTGTGTCCTTCGGGATGGAGTTTTGTTCTTCAGGCAAGAATCTAAAATATGTGTTTGTGTGTGTGTGTGCGTGTGTGTGTGTGTGTGTGTGTGTGTGTGTGTGTGTGTGTGTGTGTGTGTGTGTGTGT
>JBCNYG010000023.1:31176119-31189176 GCA_039654305.1 Porochilus rendahli
TATAAATGTAATATGCACTATTATCTAAAATAGTAGCCTAAACCACTAGCTGTCAGTGGGTGGGATCCTCCATTTAATATGCATCTATCATCAGTGAAAATAAATATCATGTCCATTTAAAAGGATTTTCAGCTAAACTGTGATCTCCATGTGTTGAAATGCATTTAAAAATTACATCTGATTAATTTTCCCAGGTAAGACACATATTTGGTACTCTCTCTCTGGGAAATATATTTCCAAAGAAAATCCATGAAACACTTAAGTATAATCGGTAGTGTTGTCTAAAGTGAACGTAAATTCATTTTCTGTTCTCCAGGTGTGGGTTTTGCCACACGTCAGGTAGGAAACAGGACCAAGCCCAACTTCATTCTGAGTGTGGACGACCAAGGACTGATATGCATGAAGTCACAGAGCACGTTTAAAACTACCGAAGTCAAATTCAAGCTAGATGAGTCATTCGAGGAGACCACCGCTGATGACAGAAAGACCAAGGTCAGTAATACATGCTGCTATGCTGGCAGGTTACTGAATGATGAGTGCAGCTCTGTCTTAGTCTATGGACTTGTGTGAGAGTAACTTCTCTCTGTGTGCAGACTGTGGTGAGACTTGACAACGGCAAACTGGTGCAGACGCAGACCTGGGATGGCAAAGAGACCACACTAGAAAGAGAAGTGACTGATGGAAAATTAATAGCGGTGGGGATTTTATGTTTATCATGCTTCCACAGACTGGAAAAAAAAGTATTTATGCCCTAAACCCCCTGATATTAGCATGCACTTTATTTTATATAAATAATACAATGGTGCACCAAGTATTCATATGATAATTTTGTGAGATTTAAGTTTAAAATCGGATTCCTTTTTAACATATTTCATTCTAATGAGTATTTCCTAAGGCTTATGCTTAATGCTCAATAATAAATACTTGATAGTAGAAGGCTGGTACTGTATATGTAAAGTAATGACTATAAAACCATCGATAATCAGATCTACAGTATCTTAGAGAAAATGTAGCATAATTAGTAATCTGTAAATCTGATTTCTCCTCACTTTTCTTTTGCAGAGATGCACAATGGGAGATGTGGTGGCGGTGAGGACTTATGTAAAAGAAGCATGAAAGAACAATCCTGACTTGATTTTGGAGATGTCTGGCTCAGTTCAATGAGCAGTCATTTAATTTTCTTGTTTTCTTGTATCCATTTTGACACCAAAGCTGTTGCATGCAGTGTATTTAAAGATGCTCTGATATGAAACATTATGAAGCTTTGAATAAAGTTTTGATTATATCTGGCTTTAATGATTTGGTTAATTTCTCTTATTTAACTGTGCATATGGTTAAATATACGATAGCCAAGATTCAGCAAGAAAGGGATCCTCAGAGTCCCAATCTTACCCTAATCCTTATAAGCAGAGAAGTAGCTCAACAACCAAACAGCTGTAGATAATAAATGACTGAGTGTTGGGTGAAGAGTCCATAGAATATGTTCTAGATAGAATTCATTTTCAATCCAATCCCCTCTCAGTCATTTGCTGCTTAATCCTGTTAGGGTTGTGGTAAGGTGAGAGCCTGTCTCAGTCATCACTGGGCGAAGGCAGGACTGGACCATCACAGGGCCAACAGACACACCAATGGGCAATATGGAACAGCCAATTAAAATAGTATGCACATAGAAACACCATCATGATCCCAGGACTTGAACCCAGGGCCGTCTTGCTGTGAGACAGACCCACTAACCACTACACTACCCTGCCAGTCCAGAAAAGTCAATATATAGTAGAATAATGAACTTTGTGTAAATCCCAGATCCTGTCTATGGATCCAGTATTTTCCTCTTCACCCTTGTAAATGCACTGTACACGTCCTTCTCTTTATTAACATGCTTTCAGACTATATATATGGGTCTTTATCGTTTTTTAGTTTCTCCCCCACTTACTTAATTGTAAGGATACTGATAATATATTGAAACATCCCAATATTCTTTATGTGCTAACAGCAACAGGATGGTCCTTTCTTTCCTTTTCTTTCTTTAAATATTTCCTTTTCTCACATATTTGTAAGATATGCAAGGAAACAAGAGCATGGGTCGCCCCGCCAGCATTCCCTCTGACCTGCACTCGAATCACAGAACTTTCCACCCATGTCTACTTTCCCAGGGAAGGAAAGAGGAGATGCACTGATTGTAGTTAACAGCAAAACCAGCTGAAACAGGTGCATTGTGGGCCAACTTTCTACAAGTCCTTTTATTCAGAAAACACAATGCACTTTCCTATTCCCAAGCCTGTATAAAGTTTAGATAACGGGAGGTGGTGCTGGAAAAACAACAACAACTGTAAACAAAAATAAATACTATAGGATTCGTTTCCAGCTTCTATCCTGACCACACTGAGATCAACCAGAGACATGTGAGCTTGATTCACTTCATATCTATTTACTATTATTGAAAAGAAGAACCGTCAGAGATCACAGCAAGAATCTGTGTGCAGTAAAGCAATGTGTCTGTTTTTGGTGAGTGTGTGTATCTTCATGGGACTGATTTGTAACAAGAATGGACCGTGGTTATTAAATGGGAATAAAGGTTGAAGTGGAAAAGTATTCAAAACTGAGATATGTTTTGATGTAAAAGGGGAAACAAGTTCTTATAAAATAGCTTTTATTTCTAAATATGCATGGCATGCTGGGAAAATAGGGGCATGGTGACATAGTGGTTATCACTCTCACCTCAGGAAGAAGGTCTTGGGTTTGAGTCCAGTGGTTGATGAGGGTGTTTCTGTGTGAAATTTGCATGTTTACCCCGTGCTTGCACGGGTTTCCTCCAGGTGCTCCGGTTTCTTCCTAAAGACATGCACATTCAGTTAACTGACTATCCCAGACTGCCTCTATAGGTCAATGTGAGTATGAATGGATGTTTGTTCTAGTGAATAGGTGCTGCAGTAGATTGTTACACAAAGCCTAAATGACACAGTGCAATAAAATTATGGTTACAAAATGTGGAAATCAAGGATTTCGACATCTTTAAACAAACCTTTCTTAAAATGGGGCATTGCGGCATAATGGTTAGCACATGTTGAAGGTTCTGCAAGAAGGTCCTGGGTTCGGCTTCCAAGCTTGGGTGTTTCTGTGTGGAGTGCTTGCGTGGGCTTCCACTGGGTACGTTGGTTTCCTCCCACAGTCCAAATGCCTAATGTGAGTGTATGAGAGTGAGTGTTTTCTTAAAGAGGAGATGTTAAAGCAAAAATTTGATTTCTCATTCTTTTCCTCCACTATTTCACCTTATATGCTGAATGCTGTTGTTTCAAATTCAAATTCAAATTTTATTTGTCACATGCAAATTATACACAGTACAATATGCAGTTAAATGCTTTGTACGACTGTCCAAGATGTAAAGAAATATAAAGAAGAGATATAAAGAGAAATATACTATTATCAAACAATAACAAAGGAACAATAACTATAACTTTAGGGATATTAAATAACAAGGGGGGGGGTAGAAATAAAAATAAATAAATAAATAAATAAAATAAAATATGCATATAGATAAAATATAGGATACAAAAATTCAATATAAAACAATAAAATATGGAACATATGTGGAGTGTAAACAATGTAACAAAGTGTATATGTGCAGGTAGTAGGTATTAGGTAGTAGCAGGTATTAGTTTTCCAGTGACTATTTCCTTGAGAGTCTGTAAAGTGTCTGTGTGCGAAAAGTGACAAGTGTCTGTAAGGTGCCACCGTGTCGTGTGCAGCAGTCAGCCGAGGTGGATGTTGTGTGTGTACTCTGCTGATCTGTAACTGGCTCTGTGAGATAGGAGCACACGGCTGGTTCCCCTGTTCCTGGTTCCCCTGTTTTCAACCTCCTGCTCAAAGTCTTTTCTGAAGAGCTTCTCCACTGTATTTTTCTTCTCCCTTTTCAGTCCAAACGAAGTGGATGTTTTTGCTGTTTTTTTTCCGCCCACACTAAGGGATCCCGTGGTGTCAGTATGTGTCTTTCGCCGCGGGACGCTTCACGGTGCCACCTATCCCGTCGCAATCCGATTGTCCATGTGAAGTAGCAAAAACGTGCCATTCAGCTTTCAGACCAAAGTCTTCTTGGTGATGCAAAGGATTGGTGAAGTTTTTGTGGTTTTCGTACTGGGCAGCTGACATGCAATAGCTGGTGATGATCAGATACCAGTTCTGCTACAGCACCAGACTGATGACTCAGCACTGCAGCGACAGCGGTCAAAAAATGTGCTTTAATAACGATGTAACCTGGTGAATGGCATTTTCGCTTGTCGTAAAACCTTTTCATTCAACAGCTTTAATAAAATAGTTAATAAAATTTGTTTCCTGGATCACCCTGGCAGATTTTTGCAATAAACATTTCGATTACGTGCGATAAGCTTTTTTCCATAATTAGGGGGCTGTATATGAGAAAATATATTATAACATGTCAAAAATCTATAAATAAATCTGGAGATATACACATATACAACTTCCAGTACAAATACAGCGCAGGTGTATATACAGAGATATACAAACGTGCATGCCAGGAAGCCATAAATCTGCAAATATGTCAAACACAAAGCCCTCCTGAAGAGTCCCAGATTTTTAACCATCAAACTCTGGATGCTTCATTGTAACGCTTTTTTTACACGAATGATGCGGCCACGCCCCCTTTTTGTTGGCTCAATATCTTCAAAACTAGTGGAGATATCGGCCTAAAATTTTGCACAGCAGTTATTTGTTACAAGGAAATCAAACTAAAAAAATTATGAACAAAATCTGAGATGGTCATTCGGGAACTTTCTTTGAAGTCTGGTGATTTGCACGGAATTTTTTTGGCAGTGTGAAGGTCTGGAAAGCTGTTGAGGGTGGAATCGGCTCCAGTCTCCCCATAACCCTAGTAGGATTTACGGCTTGGCAAATGAGTGATAATGATCATCCAGAGTGCCGTGCAATATGCTCAGGTAACAGCAATGAAGTAAAATACAAGTAAACTGAAATAAATCAGCAGTTCAGCAGTTAAAGAGAATAAAATGAGATGATCCTTTATTGTCCCCCAAGGGAAATTCTCGATGCTACAGCAGAGTGGATCGATATACAAACAGTTTAGAAAGGCGGCAATAATTTACATAAATAAACCGTATTGGAACAAAAAATTTGCAGATATAGAAATAAACAGTACGTAGAAAAAGATCTTTTTAATAGAATTTAAAAGGATTACTAAGAAAAGAAATTATTAAGGATCTGTTTAAATATTTGGAATAACATGTATGTTTGTAAAATAGATTTTGGAAGTGGGTGTCCACCAGAGGCATGCGTTTGTATCTGTTGTATTAATCGGTGAATTTATAGCCCCTGTGTTTTACAGCAAGGAAAACACCAGGAGGGCCAGGCCTGAGAAACTGGACTCTGCGTACTTTACTGTGTGTTTACAAGAAGTTGTGATTTGAATCCGATCAGGGCTCCCTGACATGTAGATTGTTATAGAAAACCTTGTGGTTAAATGGATGGGGAGTGTTTAGGCTTTTTACCTTCATTCAGCTTGTCTGTAATAATTCGTGAGTAAATGGCGACATCTACAGGCGACATTGTGCTACAGCAGCAGTAGGTAGTTAAGCTGGATTGAAAGACTACATGAGAAAGTAAAGAAGTTATTCCTTTGTGCTTTTATTTTATTTTTTTATACACTCACATTATTGAGTCTTATTTCTGAATATGACTTCTGCAAAGATATGGCCACCACTGTCCTACTCCGGGCCACCATTTCCCCACAACAGGCCACTACTGCCCCACACTACACCGGGCCACCACTGTCCTACACCAGGCCACAACTTCCCCACACCAGGCCACTACTGCCCCACACCACACCAGGCTTCTACTGCCCCATACTGGGCCACTACCGCCCCACACCACACCGGGGCACCACTGCCCCACATCGAGCCATTTGCCCCTTACTGCCCCATCTAAATTGATAAATGTTACCACAGTCGTCTCTGTGATGCCACCATGTAAGAGAGTGAAGTTCTGGGCTCTCACTGTGTGTGTGTGTGTGTGTGTGTGTGTGTGTGTGTGTGTGTGTGTCTTCCTCAGTGTATAAAGTGTTTGAAAGTGTTGCTCAGAAGTATGACGTAATGAACGACGCGATGAGCCTGGGCATCCACCGGCTGTGGAAGGACACACTGCTGCGTGTGATGAATCCTCAGCCGGGGTTCCGCCTGCTGGACACTGCTGGAGGCACCGGTACACAAACTAAATTCATACAAACAAACTATTATAAATAAATGAGGGATGAATAATACAACAGTGAGGAAAAGGAATGACATGAAATGCTGTAACTGATAAACACTTATGGGTCGGTGAAGAGGAAACAACCCCTGTGTGTGTGTGTGTGTGTGTGTGTGTGTGTGTCTGTCCAGGTGACATCTCGTTCCGTTTCCTGAATTACACACGGTTGGTGCGTGAGAGGCAGCTGCGTCAGAGAGCACGGGCCAATCAGACACCTTCGTGGAAGGACATCTCCAGCAATTACATATCAGAGGGGGCGGGGCTTCCAGAATCCCGAGCGGTGGTTTGTGACATCAACAAAGAAATGCTGAAGGTGGGGAAAGAGCGGGCGGAGAACGCAGGAATCACCACAGGTACTGTTAGTATAAAATACAAAACACCATTTCCTTTACAGCGTTACATCAAACCACAGTGATGTGTGTGTGTGTGTGTGTGTGTGTGTGTGTTTTTATTTACATACACATATAAATAGTGCAGTGTAGAGGGCTGTTCTGTTCTGTGCTTGATTCATTGTTTTTGTTGGTGTCGAATGGTACAGTCCAGCCATGATTCGATTGATGCGTGGTAAGATGTCCTTATAATATCTTTAAGTGAAACTGATTGCAGATAAATATGGACTGGGGCGGTACGGTGGCGCACTGGGTAGCACGTTGAAGGTCCCGGGTTCGATTCCTGGGCTAGGGGCGTTTCTGTGCACAGTAGGCTAATTATCTGTTCCAAATCGCCCCTAGGTGTGAGTGTGAATGGCTGTATGTTTGTTGCCCTGCGAAGGCTTGGCGAGCTGTCCAGGGTGCACCTCGCCCTCGCCCAAAGTCGGCTGAGATGCACACCAGCCTCCCTGCGACCCCTAATTAGGATTAAGCGGCTTAGAGAACGAATGAGTGCAGATAGTAAATGCAGATAAAGATTCTGAATCTTAAACAATAAAACAACCAGTGTGTAGAATTATCTCTGTAAGACTGAAAGTCACTACAAACAGACGCTTAAGATTGTGTGGAAAATTACTGTATGTTTAGAATATCGTAATCAGTGAGCAAATGAATAAATCTGTAAATGAGCTATACAGTTTGACTGATCGGCCCTTGCGGCGTCAATTAAGCTAGAAATAGAGCTCCAAGGTCGGCTAACATGGCCGTTTTCCCTGTCTGTTTTTCAGGCGCTATAGACTGTAGAGACACAGGACCGGTGTTGCTTGAAAGCTGTGCTTGTTATCAGATAGTCGGGTGTACCTCTACAGTTTGGGTCATTCTTTCAAACTGGGTTAAAAATGTAAGGGTGGACAATTTTGGACGTAGTATTTTCCAAGAACTATTAAGAATTTAAAGAGCAGTCCCCGCCCCAAACATACCACATGAACACGTACAACACGTCAGAAAAAATAATTCGGACACATCCCAAGAGAGAGAGAGAGAGAGAGAGAACAGTACTTGAAATGTTCTGTATAATTGGTTGCAATGTGTGGATGAATATTGTGACTTTCGGTGTTGGCTGACGACAGACCAGAAGATGAAGATCTAAGGCTGCGACCGGGAGCCGAGGGTAGAAGTGAATCCCCATGCGCCGAGGAGCGTCGCCGTGCAGGGCTTTATATCTAAACGAAAGAAAACCACTACAAACTGACCAGCATGAGAGCAGACAGGACGAATACAGATGTTAAAACTGCAGATGTGCATGATTGTTATTGATGATACTAAGTGCAGTGATGTGTGTGTGTGTGTGTTGTTGTGTGCAGGTTTGTCGTGGGTAGTGGGTGACGCTGAGGAGCTTCCATTTGACGACGATCAGTTTGACATCTACACCATCGCATTCGGCATCCGGAACGTCACGCACATCGAGCATGTAAGGATAGCGAGAATATGAATGATGGATTGCTTACTGTCTGAAACCTTTTTTTGTTCTCAGACCATTTGCTTTATAATTCTGGTGTTATTTGTGCAAACAAATAAAATAATGACAAAATACACAGAATATGGCGGATGCACCTGTGCGACCTTCTCGTGACATGCGGACAGTTTGAGAAGAGTTTGAGACGACTCTGCGTCAGAGCCCCGTTTTACGACATCCATGCATATTTCAAACAGTTTCGAGTTCACGAACCAGGCGAACAAAATCCGATGCCGTGAATGTCGCCAGATAAATTTGAGAACATTTTGAGTGTGATCGCGAATTTCCATTCATGTTAGTCGCCTTTCTATCGCACCTCTATAGTGTTCGCGCGCTGTTTTCTCTACACACCGTAAAAGCTCATAACTAATGTATTTATGAGAAGAAATTATTTTTGTCTCATAATTTTAACACCAAATTCTTTCCTGGGTTCTTTGATAGAATTTTAATAAATTTCACAGTTCCATAAATTCTAAAAAATAACATAATTAAAGTTTATATTCTTTCGTATTAGTCATTGCTGAACTCTCTGGAGTCGTTTAGCAAGAAAATAGTTAATTCAATACAAACGGAAATTAAACGCTTTGGTAAAAGATACGATTACAAATTTGTTGCCGCCATCGTAAATATCAACGATTTGAAATATCGGGGTAACTTCCTGAAAAAGATTCTTCCAGCTAACACTCACACCGAATTTCATGCTTGTGCAACAAAATGTTCTACTGATTTTTGGCACTAAGCAGCTCCACTATCACTTCAGCCTCATCTCTACATGGTTAGTGTCGGATTACGCTGCCCCCTTGTGGACTGTTCTGCAATTATAATTGAGCTCTGTATTTTTTTTTCTCCCGGCGCATTCTGGGTGATTTTTGCCTCCTTGCCCTGTCATGCAATGTTTTTTTTATCACAAGACCCACATTTTGTTAAAATTTTGTCAAAACAGACACACACAACAATCTCATAAACTCCCCCCTGGGTAGAAGTGATTACAAGACCACTAGTAGAACGCAAACCTTCACCAAGATGAGGAAAAGATAAAAACTAAATACACAGCACCCCCCGGCCGGGCCTGCTGTAATACCACACCTCTAAAAATGATCCTATTTCACAATATTAAAAATTCAGGATTTTTTAATATTGGATTAATTCGGATCATCTCCAGAATCGAATGAAAAACCACACATTGCCTTTTGCATAATCCTGATAACAAACACAAACCAGAGAGATGCACATGTACAGTAAAGGTGCATGTCTTTACTCTCTGTGTGTGTGTGTGTGTGTGTGTGTGTGTGTGTGTGTGTGTGTGTGTGTGTGTGTGTGTAGGCTCTGCAGGAAGCCTTTCGTGTGCTGAAACCAGGTGGCCGCTTCATGTGTTTAGAGTTCAGCAGAGTGTCCAACCCTCTTCTGTCCAGGTCAGGGAAGTTATTTACTCAAATCGACCCGTTATTGGTTATTTTCCCATAACAGCACGTAGAGGTTCGGTGGTGTTGGACATGTTGGGGTAAACAATGGTTACGCTTTGCTTATGTTGTTGGTGATGGCGATGTTTTGCAGGCTCTATGATGCCTACAGTTTCCAGATGATTCCAGTACTCGGGGAGGTAATTGCTGGAGACTGGAAATCGTATCAGTATCTGGTGGAGAGCATTCGCAAGTTTCCCGACCAGGTAACTGTACAGGACCTGTAAAGACTCGGTATTGATCATATCACTTCGAGCATGAAGATAATTCTGTATTAGTGTTTTCCTAAAGATGGATGGATGGATGGGATGTTGTACTGACTGATGGATGGATGGATGGATGGATGGAATGTTGTACTAACTGACTAACGGATGGATGGATGGATGGATGGACGGGATGGGATGTTGTACTAACAGGCAGATGGATGGATGTATGGATGGATGGAATGTTGTACTAACTGACAGGTGGATGGATGGATGGGATGTTGTACTAACTGACTAACAGGTGGATGGATGGATGGACGGGATGGGATGTACTGACTGACTAACAGGTGGATGGATGGATGGATGGATGGATGGATGGAATGTTGTACTAACAGGTGGATGGATGGATGGATGGATGGGATGTTGTACTAACTGTGTGATGGTTTGGATGAATGGAGGGAGGGCTTGTTTGATGATTTGATGGCTGTGTGGATAGGTTGTTGGAAGGAATAAATGAATGAATAGATGCTTTCTTTGAGGATTTGCATTAACAGTCGAAAGATTCGTCCAGTTCTTTCCACTGAGGTCACTCAGATAGAGGTTCAGTCCCTTATCATCCAAAGACTAGACTACTGCAACTCACTTCCGGCAGGTCCGCCTTCGAGCGCCGTTCGTCCTCTGCAACGGATCCAGAATGCACCAGCACGCTAGTTTCTCGCCTTCCCCAGTTCTCCCACACCACTCCACTGCTACTCTCTCTCCATTGGCTTCCTGTAGCTGTTCGCATTGTTTACCCCTTTTATCGATCATGAATCCAAATTTGAGATTTGTTTTATTCATTTTCATGCATTTTAGTTATTAAAATTGGCTGCGTGATACTAGCTCAGCTGAATCCTAAACATCACATTGTTTATTCAGCGTGCGCATTAGCGCGGTGCCCAGAGATAGGGAGCAGGGCTCGGTTTGTAGTGCTGCTTCTGAGTCAGACACTTAACTGAGGGCTTTCACTGTCAACACTGTGCTGCTTCTTCAAACACTGAGGTACTCCGCAGTCACCGTAAGTTTAATAAATACTCCCTAAAATGCATGATGATGTTATATTTTGAGTGTCAGAGAGAAAGAGAGGGATAAAGGGAAGTATTTAATTATTTTATCATTTTAATCCGACATTGAAATTTTATCTTGGGGGGGAAAGGAGACTTTTATTTTGATTTTGATCAACATCATTAGAAATAGGTTTGTGTGTTTTCCGAGACTTTGTTTTTCTAATCCTGAGTCCTGTACAGACATCCTACTCTGATACCATCACAGATTTTAATGTAATTCAGTTTTTTACTGCCTTTTTTTTTTTTTTAACAGGAAACCTTTAAGGAAATGATCGAGGACGCCGGTTTCTTCCGTGTGCAGTTCACGAATCTCAGCGGAGGAATCGTCGCTCTGCATTCTGGATTCAAACTCTGACGGTGCATGCGATGTACACACACGCAAACATAACATAACATACACGACGCTACATCTGTGTGCAACCGCGTAATACAGCGGCTCGACTGACGTCACATCTGTTCTTCAGTGTCGTGTTTAAACGACTCGGGGTTGAAAGTGCCCTGTATTTGAGATACAATGAGTGTGAAGTCCCCGTGACCCTAATTAGGAATAAGCGGTCCAGAAAACGAATGAACGAACGAGTGTGAAGTCGTCTTCTTTAGTTCCATGCTGCCACTAATTAATCTGAGGAAGAGAGTTAAGGAGCTTGTGGTGCTTGAAAGTGGGCGGAGCCTCCATCTAGCAGCTGGCATGTACCGCTAATAGCAAGGCTACCTAGATATCTAAAGTGCGGTGGTGTTTTATTGCGGTGTGAAATTAAGAAAAACAATGTTATTTTTATGCAGCAGAATAAATTCACCTTCAGAATTTACAGTTTAAAAATTCTACATGATGCATCTGATGCACGAACACAAGGCATGATCCTGATTGGTTATTTATGTTTCTCTGTGAAATAGCTAGTATCCATGAGTAACGCAATGAATCATGGGAGTTTCACACTCATTTGTATCAACAACATTTAGTGAAAGGATATGATTTATTGTTATTATTTTTATGATGTAATAAATTTGAATGTTGAATTCTGGTCATTGATGAGTTATCTATGACTCGTGCTCTGCTGCACATCATAAGCCAAAGCAATAAAATATTTTTAAGTCAATAAAGTTATTTTAAAATCACTATTTTGACTCAAATTGTGTATTTGGTCTTATCCTGAGAGCTAGAGACTCAGATCCCAAACTAACCCCACGCCTCTGTTTGCTCCTAAAGCATGGTAGAGTCTCAGAGGCTGATTAACTTTTTCACCTTAATTTGAACTGTCCGTTAGGCCGGATAAAAATAACCCCCAGTCTCTTATCAGAACAGAACGCAAACCTGACTGCGACATGCGTTTTTTATTTATTTATTTATTTTAAATAGAGTAATGAGGTGACTCGAAGCCCACCTGCTCGTAAAGCTAAATGGAGGTAACGTGACTAAAGCTCTACAACGCACCCTACCTGACCGGCCTTTTACATGTAACGTATCGCACTCAGACTAAACTAATCCAAACTCTGAATCACAATCATGGAATTGTGTTGTTTTTCAAAAATAAAAAATACAAAAATTGAGGTGCCGCCAATTTTCAGGTGTGGGCACTGATGTGAAACCGAGATTAGTATCATTGGTTTAATTATTATGATACTCACAGCAGTAGCCACTTTGCTGGATAAAAGTTATTGGAAATCTTCCAATATCCTTCAGTGACGACTTTGGGCGGGCTCGAGCAGTAGGCGCACTGTGTGAATAGAGTTCATTTGTTGTGAAATAAATGGTATAACATGAGGTTTTATACCACACACAATTCACAGAATCTGATGTATATTTATATGGATTGCTGTAAGCTTTTCTAGAACTTATTACTTTTTTACCCAGCAGAGGATCTACTGCGTGTGACGTCAGGCAGGCCACACTGTTCCACCTACTGCCACTAGATGTCGCCATTGTTTTCATCTATAAGACTCCTGTGTAAGCGAGGGTTGGTTGGTTGGTTGGTGATATGCATCAGAAATGTACAAGTTACACACTTCGAGCTTTATAGGGGGTAATATGTACACGCTAACTTCAGGGCATAAAACTGGACAAAATTGGTAAACGTTTGTGTGTACACCATCGAATCTATTGTGGACGGACACACACATATATATATATATACAT
>JBCNYG010000023.1:31195227-31205851 GCA_039654305.1 Porochilus rendahli
TAAATATCCAGAAACTAAAGTGTGACGGACAGACGGATGGATGGAATTCATTCCTATAGCTCCTGAGCCACTTTGTGGGCGAGACCTAAAAAATTAAAAAATTTAAGATTAACCAGTTTTGAATCTGACGAAGTGAAATTCTGCCAGAAAACTCTAATTCCTGCAAAATGTCCTTAGTCTGTTGGTTAAAAAAAAGCCATTTTGGTCCGCAGTATGCTGCAACACCACCACGCGCACACACACACACACACACTCACACACACACACACACACACACACACACACACACACACACACACACACGAGAAAGAAAGACAGGAGTATTTTCAGTTGAATAAAACCATATAATTTTTTTTCTCCAAATCTTTGTACACTTTGTTACAAAACTGTAAAGTACTAAAATCTTCGAAGCGTTTTTGGTCAGAGGATATTTCATCATCTCGTGTGCAATTACCACGTATTTACAACAAGTTTTCTTATTAGTGATCTCCAAAAAGCAAACACTCCAAAAACTTCCTCAGACACTCTGAACATAAGACATGGCTTACAGATAAATATATTAGTCAATAAATATTCAGAGAACATTATTTCCATTCATGAAATGTGCTGCTGTACAGATACAGAAATATACACGGCTGCAGCACGAGCCTGCGGAACATCTGGAGAATGATGGAGAAAATAATTAGATCTTTAAAAAACAAAAATTTTGTTTGTTTTTACTTTTCTTTCTTTCTTTTCTTTTTTTTTTAGAAAATATGAATTTTTGTTCATATGTTATTTTATACAATCTTCTTAAGTGCTACAAACAATACAAAAACATTAAATAGTCACTCAAGTACCCCAAAAAATGCTATATTTATACATTTGCAGTACATAACTCTATGGAAGGCAAGATTAGAATTGTGTGTGTTGTGTGTGTGTGTGTGTGTGTGTTACAGCACTGTTATAGTCGAAGTATAAATAAAGTTATTTTAAAATTGTCCATGTGTGAAAGCAGTACGGGAACATTTCATAGAAATCAAATATTCTGTAAGAAAAACAGAAAGGCATGAAGGTGTGTGTGTGTGTGTGTGTGTGTGTGACGTCATTTTATAATTATACTTCCAAGTGTATGTTTTTAGAAAAAAAACAAAAACTGCATTTGTTTCCTGAACCGGTTACACTTTGGCCTTTTCAGTCTAACTGTAATGTATGTGTTCTTTAAAACATTAAAAAGGTGCACTAAACACCCCAAATATTTCAAAATATTCCTTTCAAACAAAACAAAAAACAAAAATACCCCCCCCCCCCAAAAAAAAGGGAAAAAAAGAAAAAAAAAGAAAAAAAAATTTAAGAAAAGGAAGATCCCCTAAGGCTGGATAAAAAAATAAATGTATATTTCCCGGTTTCTCATCAGCGCCCGCGCCTGAAAACTGACGCCACATCGAATTTTTTTCCCCCACCGAAGAACCACGCTCAAAACCTCGAAAAACGCCTCAGACAAGGTAAAAACGCCTCAGACAGGCGACTGGGTGTTAGATGGTGTGATTGTGAGACTGGTTTCGCTCGGTTTTGAAATGGTTCTATTTTCTAAAGGTGTCTGGAACTGCAAGGCTGCTGTCCTGTAGACGGCTGTTCAGAGTTTCCGAGTTTAATCCACGTTAAATGTGAAACACAGCTCATCTAGGGTGGACTGCAAAGCAGCAAATCGAAATAAAACAGGGTCTCCCAGTCCAGCTCCTGAAGATCTGCGCTCCAACCCTAATCACGCCCACCTGACCGTTCAATCGTCTAATCAAGGCGTAAGACTTTGAAACAAAGACTTTACACCTGACTAGATCTGTCACATGGGCCACATTAGGGCTGGAGATAAAGTCCTCCAAGGAAGGAAGATCCCCGGGAGCAGGACTGCGCACCCTGAACTTAAAGGTTCTTGTTTTATATTCGTGTTTAATTATTCAAAAATCTCAACAAATTGCTCCCAGCTTCGGCCACCTTACCCACATTTTCCTTAAAAGCTTTTGGGCTCTGACGCTCATCTCCTTTCACGATTTTAAAAGATTTAAAAGCCCTTGTGCCGCATTTAGGTTTTCAAAGAGTTCTGATTAGAAACCGGGAATTTTTCCTTTCCGGCCCAATTCTTGAATAACCTGTTGAACTGCAGGTCGGAGACTCGCTAAACTTTGGCGTGTAGTACAGACAGCTCAGTAGTCTCCAGCTTATATTAATGAAACAACAAAAAGAATGAAGTGTCATGGTGGTCTGTTTCTGTACTAATCGAGGCGGTGACCCTGAGAGAGAAAACGAGAGGGCGAGGTGAGACGGGAAGAAGAGACGGACATTCTCGAGTTCCCCCGAAATAGCCCACAACCCAACTTCCTGTGAAACGTTCGCTTTTGGTTTAATTTATCTAAGGGATAACGATAGCTAGCCGACACGTTTCTGTCTGCAATAATTCGAGAACCCGTGAGCTTGTCAGTCATGAACGTTATTTATTTTACGATGTTCCTTTAGTAGTGAACGTAACCCGGGATTGACGAGCCTGGTTGTCATGTGAATTAAATCCCTCGAGCTACGTGTTTATAAAAAGCCTTTTAAAGTCCCGCGGCTAAGAATCTGAAATCCGTGGGGACGAAGAGTATCAACTAAAAATAAAACCACATTTTTAATAAAAACATTATTTCCGTTTCAGACGTCCACATCCAGACATGCGAGAAGGACATTAATCAGCTGTGAACAATATCTCCGTTCCCGTCCTAAATGCTAGCCGTTGATAACCGTCGTACGTGCAAATTCCTAGGATTTTAAACGCTTTGTAATTGAGACCATTCTAGTTTTTTTCTCCGTACAACCCCGAGCCCTCGGTGGGAGGTTTGCTCCTTTGAAACGGAGAGGGGAACAGCGCTCTCGCTTCCTCGTCTTGTTGCTGTTGATACGTCTGACCTCTGCACTGTCCTGAGGTGAAAAATCCTTGATTTGTATCTAAGGAAGTCCTGTTCTGCCCTGTTAGAAGGTTTGTTTGAGGCTCGGAAACGAGACCCGTTTCGCAGTCTGTGTCCTCGGGGATTATGGGTATTCGCTGAGCAAGTTCGCAGCACCCTTGTCCCGAGCAGCCGTCGCTGTCGGCGTAATGTACGTTTACCGAATAATCCTCGGCGTAACATCCGACGCTTCCTCGGTGTACTTTCATTTCTGTGTAGAAGCAACAAGGCAGTCCGTCATAGCTAGCATGCTCAGCAGGCGACATCAGTTCGTTGCTAGCAGCGTAAAAGTTCTGCGCGGACGCAACGGACACGCTTTGAGGCTCGGCGCCTCGTCTGCAGCGTCCCATCCCATCTGCTCCTTCCTGTCCTTTATGCTCCACATTCAGCGGAGGAACCTCAAAACAGCAGCTACACGCTGCCCCTTGTTCCCCACAGTGCCCCACGGCTCCCTCCAGGGCGGCGGGTGAGGTAGTGCTAGTGATTTCCCTGGTTTCCAGTGACGAGTGGCTACTGCAGTTGGGCTCGATGCTGCAGTTCGATAGCTGGTCCCCCGAACTGTAGCATGGTCCTACAGGAGGCGGAATGCAGTCTGTACCTCCTGAAACAGGAGCCAGTATGTCGTCACTAATGGACGCAGTCGCCGGGAATCCCGAACTGGATTCTCCAGCCGCTCCACGGCAGGGACTTTTGCTCCGATAGACATACGGGTCATAGTCGCTGCTGAGAGAACTTCGAAAAGTCGAGCAGCTTCCGTAAACGCCCTGGTTGCTCACTTCCGTGCAATCCAGCATAGAATCACTGGAAGAGCAATGGCACCGTCCGGAACTGCTGCTACTGCTGCTGCTATCGCTGCCGGGACAATCCGCAAGATATCCGCTACACACGGATCGTCCGTGTCCATGATAACATCCGAGCCCTGAAGTGCTGCCAGAGTCCACCACTCGAGAAGAGGCAGGTGCCGCCATGTGCACCAAAGTAGGGTACAGAAGTCCCGGCTGAAAGGATCGAGCGTGGCCCTTGTGGATGGCGCTACCGGGCTGACCTTCCTGCTGGGGAAATGTCAAGCCTTGGAAGTAGTAGTGCTGATACATGGTCTCGTACTGCGAGAAACAAGCGGCACGAGAGAAGTTGCGAGGAAATTTGGGGCGTTTGAAGGCATGAGGCTGAGGGTAAGGAAGTGCTCGATGTTCTAGAGTGCAGTGATGAGGGTTCATTCCATGGTAACCCCGAATGAAATTAGACTGCGAGGGGTAAAGGTTCTGATCCGGATGCTGGTCCACCGTTAGCACAGTAATCGGGTTCCCGTGCGGATCCATGCTGGTACGAGTCGGAAATGCGGTCACTTGCCCAGCTCGATGCACTCTTCCTGGGTAGTGAACCGGGAGAACCACCCTTGGCTGTCGACTGTGGAGCCCCGGGTTCCCTGGGTCCATGCACACGGGGCCTAGGTTTCCTTTCTTTTGCTCTGCGTATAGGAGGGAACAGAAGTTAATTTTACATACTGTACACACCCAGAGGCTGGCGGGTTCAAAGGTTAACTTTAAGGGCTCACCGATGATGTTGTGCCTGCAGTGCGGACAAGTGTGATGCTGCAGAAGCCACGGATCCACGCACTTCTTATGGAAACGATGCGCACAAGGGATCACCCTCAATTCCTAGAGAGGACAAGAAGCAACAGTGAATCAGGAGGGGCGTTTAATAACCTGCAGATGTACATGGTGTGATCAAAAAAGCAGAACTGTTCCTGTACTTTACAAAAGGAGCGCGGCGTGGTCATGTGCGTGCAGCAGAGGCGGGAAGCATTGCCTGTGGGTCAGTATGTCAGTATGACATCATGCTTCCAACACTGGGACCGGACTTACACGGTTTTCCGTGCACCCTTCAAGGGTCTCAGTCCGGGCCTGATACTGCCGGGGTCACAAAACTCTGATCTCGTCTCAGTATTTTAAATCTCACCCACGAGGAGCCTTCGATCACATCACAACATAAAGCTCTAAACGTCCCCGATGACCCCCCCCCCCCAGATTCTCCTGGAGAACCCCTTGTTCTGAACATTTAGTGCTCACGAGAAGAACAAAGCGGCGGCATGGTGGTTAGCATAACAGTTAGCAGAAGGTCCTGGGTTTGATTCCCGGATTTGAGCGTTTCTGTGTGGAGTGTGTTCTCCCTGTGCTCGCGTGGGATTCCTCTGGGTACCCTGGTTTCCTCCGACAGTTCAAAGACCTGCACGTTAGGCTAATCGGCCGTTCCAAATCACCCCAAGGTGTGAGAGTGAACGTCTCTGTGTGTGTGTGTTTTTGCCCTGCGATAATCTGGCGAGCTGTTCGGGGTGTAACCCGCCTTCGCCCAGTGTCGGCTGAGATGGGTGTCAGCCTCCCCGTGACCGTGATAGCAGATAGTGGTTAGTTGAATCTAACTAACCGGTTACAGGTACAGGTACATCGTGCTCAGGGAACCTGAACCTGTGCTCTACTGTTACAGCAGAATCACGTCTCTGGATCACGAAGGTCCTCACCAACCCTCACGTGACGAATCACGTCTTCCTCCTTCTGCCGTGCGTTTTATTGCATTTATTCATCGCTGAAGCCAAAAAAAAAAAAAGCTTTTGTTCCCTTTGAGTCCCTCATAATCCCACTTCCTGTACACTACAGAGGCGCTCTGCTTTGTGGCTCGTTTTAAACACGAACAAAACCAGACAAAAAACCTTCAGAACTGACTGAACTCAGTGACACATTCGTCCCGAGATGACTGCAGCGGCAAAACTGGCACAAGGGGACAATTTATTCTTTTTTTAACGTCTGGGATAATCATTCTTCCTGTTTGTTTTGGTCTTTTCTGTAGAGCAGGTGGTGTATAAATAGTTCATGAAAAGCTGATGTGGGGCACATTTAAAGGGGCGGTGTCACGGTTGCTTAAAGAAAGAAGCCAAAATAACATCAAACAAAACACGAGCATTTATATAAAAGCAAACTTGGTTTATGAAGGTTAACAGAACCGATTTGTCAGGACCGAGCAGAGGAAACTCAGTCTTCTAGAACTCAGTCACTTGATCGCCAAACTTCCTGATCCTATTAGGGTCTCGGGGAGGCTGGAGCCTATCTCAGCTGACACTGGGCGAAGGCGGGGTACACCCTGAACAGCTCACCGGACCACCACAGAGCACACACACACACAACCATTCACACTCTCACCCAGGGGCAATTTGAAACAGCCTAATGTGCATGCCTTTGGACTGAGGGATGAAACCAGGGTACCCGGAGGAATCCCACAAAAGCATGGGAAGATCATGGCCACGGGGCGGACTTGAGCCCAGGACCTTCTTGCTGTGAGGCAGACATGCTAACACCTTCGCCAACAAACTGTTCAGCCCGACCAGGCTTCAAAAAGGGGAGTTTGCGTGTTCTCCCTGTGCTTGCGTGGGTTTCCTCTGGGTATTCTGGTTTCCTCCCACAGCACATTGGGGTAACTGGCTGTTCCAAATTGTCACTAGGTGGGACTGTGAATGGTTGTACGTGTGCTGACCTGCGATGGTCTGGCGAGCTGTTTATTGTGTACCCCACCTTCACCCAGTGTTGGCTGAGATAGGCTTCGGCCTCCCCGAGACCCTAATAAGAATAAATGATTCATGCTAATCTTATGCAGCGCAGAATAAATCCTTCACCTCTCCATCGATGTATTTCTCGAGGCAGATTGCGCAGTCTGACGTCGAGCTGCTGCTCAGAGAATCCAAGGCGCCGCAGCTGCTCTCACGCTGACCTTTAACCTTTGCCTTAAACTTTCGGGTCTCCATTTTCTCCAGAGCCTGAATGGCCATCCTGTTCATAGAGCTCTGGATGGGGAAGACGGTGAGGAAGTAAGAGGTGCGTTAATGTGATGAGGTGGGAAATAAACAGATTTTTAATAATAGTTCTTGTTCCCGTGGAAGCGTCCGGCTGTTACTGAGCGCGTAAACCGTACCTGGCTGCGTCTCTGCTTCAGTTTGATTTTGATGAGGAGGATGAGGCACACCAGAGACACCACGACGAAGAACGCCAGGAATATCCCCATGTCGAAATATTCCGTGGGCTGCAAGCAATATCACAGCAACACATCACTACGGTAACGATCATGTGACTGTTACAAATCATAGTCCAACACCATAATCCACTCTGATTGGTCAGTTAGAGTATTCAGTGCCCCTTTATATCTTCATAACTGATCAGTGCTATGAAATGGGTCATTACGTAGCCGTGTATTAAGTGGGACGAGGTGCAACGAGCTGCTCATTACCCCTAAATAACCCCCTTCAGGATGACGCATGATCCATCCACCCTGCATCAGGGTCCTGATCCTCCTCTCTGGGGTCATTTCTCAATAATGAACGACTCGCTGTACGTTATCACGAGCATGCAAAGGCTTACTGTAGTGAGTAAAGGTGGATCTAATGGATTCTTCCAAATTAATTTTATAAATCAACTAAAATGATTCCTGTTCTGTTAAAGTGACTCATACACACATACATACATACATACATATATATATATGCAAAGCTGTGAATCTAATAAACTTAATCAGAATCTGATAAAGAGGATCAGGCCCTGCTAAAGTGTTTCAAATAAAAACAAAGATTCTTGAGAGAGTGATTCTGTCAGATAAAAGAAACTGATTCAGATTCAGAGAAAGCGATTCTGAGGAGACGATTACGATTCTGATGAGATGATTCTGATGAGATGATTCTGATTCAAGTGATTCTGATTAAATGATTTTGATTCTGATTCAAGTGATTCTGATTAGATGATTCTGATTCAAGTGATTCTGATTAGATGATTCTGATTCAAGTGATTCTGATTCTGATGAGATGATTCTGATTCAAGTGATTCTGATTCAAGTGATTCTGATTCAAGTGATTCTGATTAGATGATTCTGATTCAGATTCAAGTAATTCTGATTCTGATAGTGATTCTGATTCAAGTGATTCTGATTCAAGTGATTCTGATTCAAGTGATTCTGATTCTGATATGATTCTGATTCTGATATGATTCTGATATGATTCTGATTCAAGTGATTCTCATTCTGATAAAGTGATTCTGATTCCGATAAAGCGATTCTGATTGTACGTTCTTACCCTTGGAGGCCGATGCTGGATTCTAGCTCGTGCCACTTTCTGTTTATTTACTATGTTCATCAGTTTAACTGCATCGGCTCCTTTAACGTAGACCACCGGCCTCTTCAGTGGGTCCTCAGAGAGCTGGTTAAGCTGGAGAAGAAAACCAGAGGAAGAATCGTTTACAAAGAGAAAATACAGACATAGAAAATACTATCAGAATCTGAGAGAGAGGAGAGAGAGGAAGGTGAGACAGAGAGAGAAAGAGAGAGAGGACGAAGTGGGAGGGAAAGAGAGAGAGGGAGAGAGGAAGGAGAGAGAGAGAGAGAATCATAATTTGGCATCAAAGTCGTGATGTTGGTACAATATAGTAGCCTTTCTCTAGCTGAATTCTGCAGCTCAGGTCAAGACACTTTAAATACATTTCTCAGGATCCATTTCCCCAAAGTGAGCCTCAATTATAGTGTTAGATACAAATGAAAACATACAAAATAAAATCACAGCATGATCTGTACAATTATATTGGTAAGGTCATAGCCCATTGTCAACGGCCAGATCACTGAGTAATAAGGGTCATTTTTTATTTAGAAAATAGTTATTACCTATCACCAACCACTGCATCCACCTCTTCCAATATTTAAATATAAAGCTATGGATCTAAAAGTAAACATAAATAAAGTACATTACCAACAAAATGAGTGACAACTTGAATGTTTATAAGCAAGCTATAGGTGAAGGGCATGTAATCGCTATCATTCTGATGATTTCTAGTGTTTTTTTCCTCCTCCATCACATCAAGAGATGGAATTTGGCTAAAGAAGGAACTTGAATCTGTCTCTAAGCCCATTTCTCTGAGCTCTCCTCTAACCACGTTGTGGCAAGACTCAGGCGTTGCGATGTGTTTAAAACATCTCATTAAAAGCCCATAACTCGGTACAGACTGGCTGCAGAACCAGTGGGCTCTTGCAGTCTGGCTTTGTCCCAGCAGCACGCCGCTCTTACAGAGCAGGTTTATGGAGTTGTTCGACATGCACTTCTCATTAGCACTGGGTGAGAGCTGCCTCCTGAGAATCACTCACTGGCAATGGAGCGAGCGTGTGGACTGCATGTGAAAGAGTGACATGACAGAAATAAAATAATGATAGTATGGCAGCTTGGGCACAGCAAAGTATGATAAATCTGTGTAAAGCTGTCTGACACACTGTACCGTATCATATAGCTGCTCTCAAACGCTCTCTCAGTGAGCTGTTGGGGAAGAAGCGAGAAACAGAGGAGGGTGTCAAACTGACAAGCTACAGTATGTTTGTGATCAATGCCTATGTCTGAGACATATCTGCTAAAGACAGTGGAAACCGGTCTCCCCATTTTCTCTTTCTCGCTGTTTCTTGCTCTCTGTTTCACAACAGCTGAGCCACAGAACAAAGGCGAGTCACCCACACACATGCAGTCAGTCACACACGGCGCCTGACATGTTTGCCACTGACGCTAACAAAGAGAGAGATGTGTTCTCATGTGTTTCTACTGAATTGTTTACATGTATCAGATATAGTTGTCACTTCAAGGCAGTGGAGACGGGCTGCGAATGAGACATGAAGCGGGGCTTGTGCAAAATGAAATATGTATTAAAAGCTGCGTCAGAGCCTAATGAAAGCTTCGTTGGCACCAAACATGCATGTTTCATGCTTTCCGGGCTTTCCTTAAGGAGCTCTTTGTTCACACAGCTCTCGGCCAAAGCTTGTAGGTACACCCCAACTCCCCTGTTGCTCATGGATGTAAGTGTGTGTGTGTGTGTGTGTGTGTGTGTGTGTGTGTGTGTTCAGAGCCCAGCAAGAATTCCAAGTGAAAATGTCTAAAGTGCTCTCACTACTCCGAAGTTTCTCAGAAACGTCCACTTTTCCTCACACGGACCAGGCTCAACCTCATGTTTCTGTTCATTAGCTATCTGAAGTGTGATGCCACACACACAGATACCAGAAGCATTTCGACCAAATGCAACAGACTTACACAAACCTTCTGTTCGGATGGTGTGTGACATGACATGAAATCCCCCAGTGCTTGGTCTGAAGCCACATGTCTATGCAATCATTTAGACACTCACATTTTTAAATCTAGAAAGATCTGGGTTATTAAAGCTGCTTCAGTGCACGGTGAAATTCTCTGTACACTGCACTTCCTTTAGTCTTTTGGGAAATGTTTACTAGACGGGGAAAAAGGCAATTAAAAAAAAAAGAACAGTAAACAATGAACAGACCCTGAAGCAATGTTAACAATGTACTGGAGGTTATTTATTCATCCATTCATTTTCTGAACCACCTAATCCTCCCACAGTCTAAAAACATGCACATTAGGCTGTTTGGTTGTTCCAGTTGCACCTAGGTGTGCCTGTGGTGGCCCTGCGTTGGATTGGCGAGCTGCTCAGGGTGTACTCTGCCTGAAATAAGCTCCAACCTCCTCGCCATGCTAGTAAGATTAAGCAGTTCGGAAAATGAATAAATGCTTATTTTTATTATTATTATTATTATTATTATTATTATTATTATTATTATTATTATTATTATTATCATTATTATTATTATTA
>JBCNYG010000023.1:31237600-31253805 GCA_039654305.1 Porochilus rendahli
TAAAAATATGCGAAACATCAGAAGAAGCTAAATTAGACTTTAACAGCATACAGTCACTACTCTGTTCGACATCACACGTACACTCAGGGCCGGGCGATAAAACGATACGAATGACCATCATGATGCGATATCAGGAAAAAAGATACCACTGTTATATTATTTATTTATTTAATAATTATTTTTTAATAGAAGCAGAAATATGATCAGAAGAAGGGCGGCATGGCGGCATAGTGGTTAGCACGCCACCCTCACAGCAAAAAGGTCCGGGGTTCGAGGCTCGAAAGTTTCTGTATTCGACTGTACTGCTGGAGAAAAGGCAGCAGGTCCCGGGCTCGATTCCCGGCCTCGGGTGTTTCTGTAGGAAAACATGTTACATGGTCTCCCCGTGCTTGTGTGGGTTTCCTCTGGGTATTCCGGCTTCCTCTTACAGTCGAAAAACGTGCACAGTACGCTAATTGGCTGGTTAGGGTGTACCCTGCCCTCGCCCGGAGTCGACGGAGATGGGCGCCAGCCTCCCCGCGACACTAATTAGGGTTAAGCGGCTTAGAAAATGAATGAATGAACGATATCGGAAGAAGTATTATTATATTTTTTGGGTTTGGAAGATGCCCCGATCCAGAGCGACTCTTGGAAGTGCTTTAGATTCACTTTCAGTGAATAAATTCTGATACTGGTTCACTCGGACCCAGGCTCAGTACACCATCAGTGAAAAGAGTTTAGAGTCACAGACGCAGGGAGAAAACTAGCAGTGCTTTGAACCACTTTGTGTCAAATGACCTGAAATTTTACATTTTTAATTTTCAATTTCTCCAAAAATGACTAAAATCTAAGCAACATTTATATTAATGGTCAAAACTGTTGGAAACGATAAGTTACACCAGCATGAACGAACATGTTACTCTAAAGACTCTGAAAGATTCTACAGAAATCAAAACAAAGTGTTATTACAAAAGTATAAACAAAAATAATAATAATAACGGCACAAAGTGTACCTCGTGTTTCGGAGAGGACATCATTTGATGGAATCGTGTCCCAACAATATTCAGACCAGCAATCGGAGGATACCATCCAATGTTTGCTCATTTTGATCCTTTGAAACGGATGAGGATTGCGGACTTTAAAACAAACGCAATTTTCATTAATCACAAAATGCTTTGTTCAGAGAGGACGTTTTGTTTTTTTTGGCGGGATATTACCCCTCGCGGTGAAAACATACTTCTCAAACGCAGGTTTACCAGGTTTACTTAGATTTTTACCAGGAAATAGACACATATACAGAGCCACAGTCAAACTAAATAAGACTTCTACTTTTAGTTGGTTGAAAGTACATGATAGCAACTAACTACCGATAAATAACACAAGCATACGAAGTATAGATCACGAAAACCCTTCGGATTTCATCAGGAATTGATGCATTCTTTCCCAATTTGGAACGACGTATCTAAAAAACAATGTGAACAAAACTACCTACTGTGCAGTGGGATCTGTCGGTACAAAGCATCTCATATCAGGTGATAAATCCAATAAAGGGAGGCTCAAAGACTGAACCTGCCCACAAGTGCTTAATAAAGGGGGTGTGCCCAGACATAACTGATAAATCAAATAAATTAATTCTGTTTTACACTGATCACTCTACAGACAGACGAGTTGTAAAGGGGAAAAAGCCTGACTTAAATAAAACCCTTGCCAAAAAAAATTGATGAAATGTATAGATTTTAAAATGGTTTAAAGGTGGTGAGCCTCAAGGAGATTGTTGCAATTTGTGCGTACGAAAAGGAGCCGAAAATCTCCCACTGAAACATGCAAGGCTCCATCACATGAAGAAACAGCTGCATCCCAAGAAGCCCCAAGATCCCAACTCTTCACGGAAACGTCTCTCCTACCGCATCCGACCTCTCGACTGCCTCCGTGAGCGTTAAGAGGGAACTCAGGCTCGGGGGTGTGGATGACGAGCACGAAGTCCGTTTAGAAATGACCTCGCTTGGGGTGGACCGCTAACTAACCGCAATTTAACTTGGGATGAACAAGACGCTCTCGTAGCACATACAGAGCTTTCTCGCTGCGCACCGGCGGCTCACTGGAATACGACAAAAAACTTTCATGCATGCACAAGAATTTCCGACGAACGGCACAAACTGCGTACAGAACCTTATTAAAACGGATAACAACGGCAAATCGAACTTTGGCGTCCGGCAGCAAATGCCAAAAATTGTGAAAGTGTGAAGGCTGCTTTACTGCGAACTCAAAGTTTTTCTCCCTTTGCGTTAGTCTCTGAGATGAGGCGGCGTGAAAGTGTGCCATGTGTACATTTTTCAGGTTACAAAACCAAATCTGGAACGCGTCCACGTAAACCACTTTTCACCAAGACGAACACCGTCCCAAAACACACCGTGTAACCACTGTCTTGCGAACCTGGTGGTGGTTTTTGCATGCTTGTGTGGACTGTGTGAGATTGTGCACAGTGGCTGGGTTCCAATAACAGAGGGCACACAGCGAGCAGCCTCAGGAATGGCATTTAGGTCGGGGCTGGTATCAATTTCAGCCCCAACAATCAGGCAGCACAGTTCGCCGCGGGCTCCGGGCCGCTATTGAACACGTCGCCATCTATCCTTCTTCCCCCCACCTCTCTCTCTCTCTCACACACACACACCGAAACCACAGCCACAATAATCCATTCCGAACCCAGCGTAAACGTCTGAATCCACTCACAGCACAATGTTGTCGGAGTACATCAGTTAAACAAGGGGATGTGAACAGACAGACGAAACCCACGGATTAGCAGATTAGAGAGGTTCATATGACGTGCCATCTCTGCAGAACCAATGACTGTACATTTTATTTTGTTAAGTAATATCTTTTATCAGCATTACCAGACCAAGCACATACGCCTCACGGCAAGAAGGGTCCGGTTTCGATTCCGGAGCTCAGCGCGGTTCTGGAGTCCGCATGTTCTCTCCGTGCTTGCGTGGGTTTCAGAGTGAATGGTTGTGTGTGTGTGTTGACCCTGTGATGGCCTGGCAAGCTGTTCAGGGTGTACCCCACCCTCGCCCAGAGTTGGCTGAGATGGGCAACAGCCTCCCTGCGGCCCTAATTAGGATGAAGCGACTTCAAAATGAATGAATGAATAATCAGGCCGAGTATGTGAATCACAGGGCTCGACAATGTGACCTGACAATTATATTGCAATATTTATTTTAATCATGAAAATTATACTTATCATGATATATTATTCAGAACAATCTGACATCACGTGATATCATGACATGACATGATATAATATTAATACTGTATACTGCCAGTCCCTAATGAGCCGTCCGCCATACAAGTCTCTACTGGTTAGCTGTTACTATAAACTAGCACTGAAAAATCTTAATATTAAAATACATTACTCAGTTAATGGGAAGCTCAAAAGAAAGAAAATAAGACTCTGTGAAAGTTTGGTCAAAATAAGTTGAATGGTTGAGGGGCATCAAAGGACGACGACAATGCAAGACGTCCAAATGACAACGTACGTCAGTCGTCACTTTCTGACCAATCAGAATCAAGAATTCCAACAGGGTGGTGGGATAGGAGGAGTCTCTGTGAGTTTGGTATAAAATCCTTGCTAAAGCAAATGAAGTGTGAACAGGATATTTCATACGTGATTTTCCTTTAACCAACAGGACCTCGCCAGAGATAAGCGTCGATCCCTGGTAGTAGGAGGCCATAAAGCCTCACTTCCCGATCCAACCCGTCCAGCCTGTCACACGCAAGAAAATCAACAGTCACTGGACCAAACACATGCCTTAATTATTGTCATGATGAATTTCCCAACCCTTGTAAAGCCTTAGGCTGCGTACAGTAATAAATGAGCCATGCACGTTCAGCCCGGAGAAGAGGCAGTAAAAAAATTACAGTTTCACGAGGATACACGACTACATCATTCACACCCACAAGAGAGCAAATGGATCCAACCCATGTAATAAAACCTCTCTTCCTGACCTCTCTCCCGCCGACTATTACCAAACACACCCTCCCTTCACACACAAACACAGCAATACCCTCTCTGTCTCCCCCAATTCCAACCCAATGCCCATCACCCAGCTGCCCCCACCTTCTCGTCCACAGGGGAACGAGGAGGATTTCCTGGAATAACAAACTGTCCTGCCAGAAGAGGTGGAGGAATATTTGATCAAAGACAGCAACATGCCCCATGGGCGCTCGGCCACTTAGAGCAGCCATGGCCTCAGTCTGCACTTTCAGGACAGCTTTTAAACATGGCCGAGAGCTTTCCAAATAAGCCCAAGAGCTCCACGCTCCACTGAACTTAGCTTAACGCCGTGCCGCTATGCTATCAGACAGCAGCTGCACAAGGGCTTTTGAGGGTCCCTGGCCTCCCACTGAAATCTCCCCACCCCACCCGACCAAGGGCATTTCTCCCGTGAGCAACCACTCCCTCTTTATCTGTTTTTCCTTCACCATACACCATAGAAAAGACTTATCTTTTTACATAAATGCAAGCAGAAACAGTAAAACTTGTTGTTCTGACTGTAGTGGGATTATTAACTTTAGGTTTTCCAGGTAGACTGAAAAACCTTGGAGTCCAAAAACCTCCGATTTCGCCCCCAAAAACTAAACGCACATTTTGACATCAATCAAGAAAAGAAGAGCTTGAAGTGGGTCTTTGTAGCAATGGACAAGTTTTGTCTATATGCCCAACATTTAGTAGAAGTTTCAATTCAACTGAGAAGACGAACTGAGGCCTTGTACAAGGACCCGGCTTGCCAGGACTGGGATTCAGATTCGACCTTTACCCGCCGTCAGTACTCTTGTGCCTTTTCAATCTGTTTCTCAAGTCAAGTCAAGTCACAGGGCATCTGAACACTCTGCATACGGCCAGGATCTGCAAGGTTCACTCTGCTTGACAAGGGAATGTGTGACATCATTCCTCCCACCCAGACAGGCCAGCCAATGGTGCCCTCATTGGACCATGCATGGTCGTGACCTCACCAGGATTCGAACTCCCAATCTGCCAATGATCGGGTACACCGTTTTCTCCTACATCCCCTGGGAAGCCATTTCTCTACCCTCTTAGTGATATCAATGACGTCAATGGCGATGAAGTAGATACAAAGCAGTGAGAGGCTCCTGACCATTTTCTACAGGGTTGTCCAGGTCAGCAACGTCAACGCATCCTACATTTTAAGATGGATGCCGTCCTGTAGAGGGTGATGGCGGCGCTAAATACCATAGCCGATAAGTACCCGATGATCAGCTGTGCCTTCTGGAAAGGACGTTGTGTGTTGTGTGTTATCCCGCTTTTAAAAAAAAACGTGTGAGTAATGTCTTCTCTTTCACCCTCAGCCCCTTTTTCAGCTGCCGCATACTTCCAAGACTACCTCATTTGCAAGAACTGAGGGCATCGCTCACAATAACATATCCTCAGATCACAGGGAGGGCAAGGACTCGATTGGTTCCACTGCCAGTTTCCTTTTGCTGAGAGCTGTTTGAACTCCGTCCCACTCTCCAAACACGAGATACCCGCAGAGACTCCACAGCCAGTCTGGATGGTCTATCAGAATAGCGCTCAAACCCCAGATGGGACAGCTGCCACTTGCCACATCTCTGTGTGCCAGGTCTATTTATCTTTCACACTTCCTTTATATCTTTGTTGGGGTTTTTTTTCCCCCCTTCCCCTACGCCACCAAACATGCACATCATAAGCACGGTGTCTCATTTCTGGTTTGTCGTTTCTGTGCTAGCTGACACGGCATTGATGTGAAATTCTAAGTGGATCTCGGGTTTGTGTATAAGTTACAGAACACACAAACACTATGAGTGCTTGGCCTATTAAAAGTCTGAGGAGGAGACAGAATGAGAAAGAGGGAGAGGGAAAAAAGAGGAGGAGACAGAAGGGAGGAGCTTTCCTCTCCACGATTGCTTGTCTTCTAGTTTCCCAAGCACTGGAAATAACTTCAAAGGGGATGGCTGCCTTGAAGAGAGAGCAGAGAGAGGAGATAGAGTTTCAGAGTGGCAGCTGGAGAAGCCTTGCAGGTGGGGCCTGCTCTTACAGTGTAATATTATCTCTGAAAAAAAGGAGCCTGGTCCCTTTTTCAATGCAGGAGACTTCCTCTCCTTTGTCCCTCTGACAAAAAAAAACGATGGAACCACAGTTGCAAAAGTTGTACCCTGGCCAAAAAAAAAAAAAAAACTAACAACCTACAATTTGCTTGAAAGGCAGACGAATTCAAGTCCCACACAAGTGGTGACATCACAACTCATTAAGCAGCAACGTGAGAGCAGCGGCTGTGCTAAAAGGCTAAAAAGACCACAGCCTGATCCGTGTGAAGCGTGAAGTATTTCAAGGACAGATTCAAACCCTCCCCCTCGCAACACCACCGCAATCCGAGTGGGGAAATACTTCAGGATGCTTGGCATACAAATAGGACTATAACCACTCCCCGTTTAACGGAGTTGCCTATTAGCATCTCCCTCAAAAACCGCCGCCACATGCCGTCCCCATAGATACTCCGCAAACAAACAAGCGCTGAGGCTTGGGTATTAGAAGACAGCGCTTGGTGCAGACACTTAATATCATGTAAATATTCAAATATGCAGCCCTGAGCCTATGGGGTGATGGCTTCAGGCATGTGACAAGCCTGGCACTGGGGACTCGATTAAACATGCAACGAGGAGAGATTTAAACCATCAATGGCGCAAAGGGGATACACTTCCCAAAAGCCCAGGACGGTGTCAGGTTCAACTTTCTCAGTCACTTCAAAGAGTGAAACTTGACCACTGTACAAACAGATAATGAGAATAAAGAATGAAAGATGTGCCATTACTTCACCTGACTGAGATTTTGGCATTACGGCTTTGAATTTTCCATTTAGCAGAATACATTTAGGTGGAAGATGAATAACCAATGATGTAAATACCTTTTTTTTTTTTTTAACACAAAAGAATACGCTCTGGACTTTCAATCATTCATTCACTAGAGCCTATCCCAGCCGACATTGGGCAAAAACAGTCCACCCTGAACAGCTCGCCGTTGTAGGGCCAACAGCCAGTCTATTGTATTGCTAAGACACACACCTAGGGGCAATTTGGAACAACCAACTAGCCTAATTTGCATGTCTTTGGACTGGGGGAGAAAACTGGCGAACCCAGAGGAAACCCCCGGCTAACGTGGTGAGAACAAGCAAACTCTAAACACAAATGCCCTCGCTGAGGACAGTTCTCGAACCCAGGAGTTTCTTGCCCCGAGGTGGACACGTTCACCACTACGCCACCCTGCCGCCCAACTTTCAATCAGTTTCCGAGTTTTAATCACATCGCGTATCTTATATTAGACGTTACGTCATGATAATCCACAAGCATTTTTTTAACTGGCCTATAATGGTCCATGGCGAAAGTACCGTTTTGTAATCGGCCTACAGATGCAGTATTAAGAGCTAGCGAAGGGACACGTGCTCTTGAATATGACATGCTTTGCTCACTTAGTGCAAATCAAAACCAGTACACGGTCATAAAAACGACATGATTTACAGGTACATCAACAGGTCGGGATATCTCCCTAGGATCATTCCTGAAGTTCAGGAGGCGGCCAAATCGGAATCGAGCGGGGATGGAGTCATCGACACCTAGCCTCGGCGATGCTTTTGAAGTCCTTCAGACTTTGAAGGTTGCGGCAGAGTCGAATGCTTGCATCGGGCTCTTGGAAAACCCCCAGAGTTGTGGAATGCAGAGCAAGCCACTGCCCAGCCTGCTGGAATGCGATTAAAGCACTGAAACGCACCACAGCTTCTGTGACTCAAGATGGCAAATGAAACCCGCCACCACTTCCCAAGTATTTATATTAGGGGAGGAAAAAACAAAGTGAGATGACAGGCTTAGGAAACAGAAAGCAAAGGGAAGAGTAAAAAGTAAACTTGAAATGAAAGATATTTTTTTGGCAAACGTGCACCAAACGTGTAATGACTTATCAATGAAGGCAGGTCTTTGCAACTAATGACGGAAAGCTTCAACAAAAATAGCTAATACCTCTATTAAAGCTGCTAGCTTTCACTTACTTGGGGTGTACTGGTAGAACCGTGTGGTTAGCACTGTTCCACATTCCACACAATGCGATAAACACCAGCACTCACCAATAAACCGATGCTTCCAATGACTCATCGTGTGAGCACCCCAAATGTCAACCTTTCCAGTCTTGCACCCACACAAACAAGCTGACCCCCACCATCTACAACTCTGTCCTTTTTCCTATGCCTTACGTCTTCTTGGCAGGCTTCTATAAAGTGTAAGTAAAGCCTGGATGATCCTGCAGGCCCTCCGAGTATGACGCGGCGGCCTTCATCTCAAAAAGGTCAACACCATTCCGTCCGTTCCCACCACTCTTCTCTTGTCCATCACCTCAACCAGACAGAATGACCTTCTGTTGAATGAACAACTGCACAAACACCCATGTGCCAGAGAACCAATCAAGGAGAAAAAAAATAAAACGAAACGATGTAGTAAAAGCTGTGATGGGACACTGACGTCCATGATGACAATTTACAGATAAAGAAAAATTGTCAAAATGTGCACCGATATCTGCAGAGCAAGCTCAGGGTCTTTGAAAGTGACACTTGATGTACATTGCTAAATTAATTTAAGTAAGCCAGTGACTGTTCTTGCAAAGTCCTTGAATTTCCTCTATGATTATTTCTTCAGCAAAACTTCAGGATAGCGCACGCTGCCTGACTTCACCCCCGTCTTCTGTAACTGCGCCACCAGTTTAAATGTCAGATATTAAACCTATTTTTTGATTCTTTATTTTGCATTTCGGACAGCAGTGGAGCACCAAAGTATGACTTCTGCTCCGAAAAAAATCCTCCACAGTTCCTCAGGAAGATGCTTCCCCACCGCCCCCCGAAACACTGATTTCATGGATAGCCTGTTTGGCTTCCTCCTCCCATTTATGGTCTTTCTGTTCTGCGTCTACTCCACTCTTTATAGTACACTGGGAGACTGGGACGGGTGGAGAAACTGCTATGCACGAGGGAGCAACGAATTGGAAAGCCCAGCAAGCCCTGACACACCAGGGTGTTCCAAACATACATTAATAAATATATCATCATCATCATCATCCTCCTTTTCTTCCGGGGTTGGGTTGTGGGGGCAGCAGCCTAAGCAGTGAGGTCCAGACGTTCCTCTCCCCAGCCACTTCCTACAACTTATCCGGGGGGACACCGAGCACCAGCCAAGAGAAGTAGTCCCTCCAGCGTGTTCTGGGTCGACCCCCGGGTCTCTTCCCGGTTGGACCTGCCCGAAACACCAGGGATTCTAATCAGATATCTCACCTTTGATGATTACTTGCTGGGTGAAAGTGCCCAAATAACGTGAATGGTAATTATCTGCGACTAACTGCTAACACGGTGATGACAAGCAACCCAAGAGACGCCGTGAAAGAGAGAAAGATGAATCTGTCTGCTGTCGTGCCCAGCAGATCTCGGAATCCAGTTTATCCTTCATCAACCTAACGGAGTTGGACTCTCCCATCAGAAGGATTCTGGAATGTTGTAACCAAATATTTGCCGTTTTTTCCCCCACTATGCCTGCAATTCTCCTTCTCACTGCCTTTACGTACAAGACAGTGATCAGGCCACATGATAGGTACATTTGGTCTGAAATTATTTTTTATCTTTTTTTTTTTAGTTTGGGGATGAGGCCTGTGGCACCAGGGAGCCCTCCAGGCAAAAAAACAAACCAGGTAGACTTCAGAGGTTTAAAACACTGTTTGTGCACTCGGCTTTAGCCAGCAGGCATCACGTGGAGTCTGACTTAGCAACTTCGCACTACCTTAAATGTTTTGTTTGTTTTCAAACAACTTTGGCACCCATATTTTGGTTTTTTTCCACAAGTCATCGTTTAGTGGATTATTCACAGTTTAAAACCTTGTCAGAGCACATGTGCTACTGTGCTGTCCTGCTCGCTGTTTCGAGTCCCAAAGGCTGTAAATCTCCAAACGCAACATCACGAGCAGATTCTTTAGGTCTTAAATTTCACCTTGTTTTTGCAACGAGCAGAACCGGAGATCCCAAGAGAAACACTTGTCAAACTATCCATCCGTTCCCTGACAACCTCACACCACTCTGCCGAAACCCTCAACACCAATCCTACCCCCCCCCCAATCCTACCCCACACCCCCCATCCCCTCCGTGTGTCAAACAGTTGGCTCAGCTGTGAGAAGCTTAGCTGAAACCGAGCAGGTTGAGGTCATGCAGCCACTTATCCACCACGGGGATGGATCTCGACGTCTCTCGTCTCGGTGCCAAGACTACCCGTCAATCGAATCACAGGTCGGTCAGACGCCAGATATGAGGAGAGGGTGGTGAACCTTTCAGCCAATCGCAGCAAGAACCTCTTAATGTTAGCTTCTTCCTCAGAAGTCAACCAGTCTCAAGTTACAGAGATAAACCTGGGATGAATGATAGGGTTTAAGAAGCTGCGGTCATGGAAAAATCCAGCATATCAAAAGCCCAACAAACAGCCCCCCCCCCTCCTTCCCCCCCACCTTCTGATGTTTATGTGAGATAATAACTTCATAAAGGGAAGGGAGTCTTAACCTGTGCTGAACCACAGATCAATAAATGCCATCTTGGACATTTCAGGGCAGCTCGTAGGTTGGACTGAAGATCGTGTCCGATTCTCTTTAAGTCTATAAAAATAAATAAATAAAACGTACGCAGTCTGACGCGAGGAGGCCCCCCCTGCCGTCTGCCTGCCATACGCCCTTGGTTGTTTTTCCTCTCGTTTTGAATAGTAGACCTATCACTTTTCACAAGAAAACCTTGCTCCAGGAATCACATGACTCGATGGGCTGATCATATTTCCTATTTCCTATTTCCTGGAGCAGGGCAAGGAAAGGCAGGGAGCTGATCAGAGCAGGCCAGGTCTCCGGTTATATTCCTTTAGGGAGGACCTAAGCCGTCATACGCCGGCCAGCCGGAAGCAATTTGGAACAACTTCAAAAACGGGAATGGTTGTACTTATGCCATGACCGGAAAAAGGAAAAGCAGAGTCATGCGGCGATTCTTTTCTCATGCATGAGAAAGCTCAAAGACGATGGCGTACTCATCGAGCATTTCACCAACACGACAAGTTCTCAAATAAACACCCCACACAGAAAACAACAGATCCAGTTCGGACCTAAAAGACGGATTATCCGTATTTAATTCCTGTTCGAATTAAAAGATGTCCCTAGACGCCTCTGATAAAGCTTTTGAATCTTGATTTTCCAGATCAGGGGTGTCTGTGAGCTCATGCAATCGATGGGGTAGTGTTATGCCACCCCGAATAGGAATACACAGCAGTTCACAAAGATGCGGGCAGCAAGCATCATGTATATCAGACAAAACGCTCTCACCACGCTCTCGCTGAAGCTAATCACGTGTGACATGGGGGCATGCTTGACTAAATTAGAAAAGAGAAAACAAAAAACCACCCCGGGAATGAAATCATCCAGCAATAATCTCCACAGCTTTATTTTTAAACCGCTGCTTCTTTTCGTTGGCGTTCTCGAGATAAACGACACCGGTCAAAATTCATTTAATATAGTATGGATAGTCACGAAGCACTGGTGGGATATTGTGGCTACCGTGACAGATTTTTATAAACTTTCACAGCATATTTAAAGAACTGTTAAAAATTGAATCAATACATTTTATAATGTGGCCATAGTACACAGATGCCCCCTCCACAAACTAAAGTAAGAAACAAGGGCTATTATTAGTCTTAACTAATTATTTTTTCCTATTGTACCAGTAAATCTAAGCAAAATTAAACAATCCTTTTACATTTTTTTTCCCATCATAATTCAAAGTTTGGTACTCGTACGTGTCGTACATCAAAAGAAATGTGCCATGTTCTATGCTGGAGCTCAAAAGGTGGCAGGGATATGAAACTGGTACACCGCACTCTGCCATCCCCGGATGTATTCACACGCCCAGTTTGGTGCTCACGGGTGTTGTACTTTAGGAGATCTGCTCCCGACAGACGTTACGAAGGGCTGATGGAACAGGGAAACGCTGCAGGGATGAACGCTCGCTGGCGGAGCCGTTTAAAACATCCAGGATTACAATTTCATAAATGCAATTTTAAAGTATATTAAAAATACAATCAGAAAAAGAGATGGGTGTGTGTGTGTGTGTGTGTGTGTGTGTCGGGGGGGTTGATGTGGTGATTCACGTGTCGAGTGGATTTGAATTAATCGAATTGTTTAAAGAAGTACGTTACATTTAATTACTGATACTCAACTCCGTAGTGCAGCTCTTGATTAAAGCTTTCAAGGTTTAAAGTTTTATGGACCCCACTTTGCTTTACACGTACTTTACATTTCAAAGTTTTTAAATTTTACCAAGAACACAGAAATGATATGTAATATGGAATCGGGATATTTATAGAATATAATACATGATATTTATACAAATCGAATGGGTACGAGAATATCGTCATCATACTGTGACTCGGGTGGTCCCTGGTGAGTGCCATCCCTGAGCATGTTTACTTTAAAGGCACTGTGTGCAGAAGAAAGAAAAGTCTTTGGAAAGTGGACGATTCAATCCCTTGCAGCACTAAAGCTTTTTTTTTTTTTGAATCACCACCACTGTCATGTGATCTCTCGACGAGCATCAAGTCTGACATGTCAGTAATACCAATTTTCCTTCGCACAAAAGAGAAGGGAGGGAAGGAGGGGGCACTCTGGGAAAGATTAACTCTTAGGGGGCCGAGCATTGCTTGCAGTGGGTTCCCTCAGCCCCTCCTGCACGGAGGCCTCGTTCTAGAGCTAAGCGCGTCTTTGATACTTGACTATAAGCAATCTGGAGGAGTTTCAGGTTTCGTTTGTAGTTCATGCAGCACTGGGGAAGGGGAGGATCCCGTGTGTGCGTGTGTGTGTGTGTGTACGCCAGGGCCGGGATTTTGTCTCTTTTCTCTTTTTTAAAGCCCCTCCCCTTTCTGACACACCCCTCTCATGTCATCTTTCTTGCCCTCTCCACCCCTCCTCCCCTCTCGATTCCAAAGGAAAACGAAAAGAAAAGGTTTTAATACTTTTAAAGAGTTTGGATAAACGTAATCAAAAACGGAAGGCAGAGCTGAGGATGAACCTTCTAGAGGAAGAGTGGAAGGATGTTTTCTACATTATCAATAAAGAACGATTGAGGGTGCGTGTCAGGAGACTGTTGGGGGGGGGCGGAGAAGTGAGGGGAGTGAAGGAGACAAAAGGAGAAAAAGAGGGAGAGGTTCGACTCCCCTGGGAGCTTTTCTTAAAGCCATTACATCAGCGTTCTTTTTCTTCAGGGATCCAAAGGGCTGCACTTTTGATAAACCAGAAAATGACGTAAACTGGATCTCAGGTCGGCTGCGACGCTTTACGTAAAACTTTTCCCAGCATGGGGTCGCTGTGAGGACTGACTAGTTGGTGGATAAAAGCCTTGGTTAAAATATACATATATAAAAAAAAAACAAAAAAAAAACCCAGCAAGTTCCAAGAACAACAGAATAAGAAACGAAATCAAATTCCCAGTTTAGTCGTTGCTAATTCCCAGTCTTTTATTCCAGCGTTCCCAGGCTTGGAGGGTGAAAGCCTCGTACACGTACATGCTTCGTCTGCTGCATCACTTCAATCTGCTGCTTACACAACACTCGAGTACAGCTGAAAAGACTTGGAGGAGGTTTTAATCACACCACATGGGAGCCTGTACTCATAAAAACTCTTAACACATCTGCCCAAGATCATAAATACTCTTCTCTGGCTGAAGGAAAACGGGACAAAATTCCGTAGTGTCACTGCAGTATGACTCGCGAAGTATTACAACTCCCAGTGGCGAAGCCTCGGTATGTACGGTGAAATGATTTGTGACGATCGCAGCGTACAGTTCGGGATTTCAAGTTTTATGTCTGGAAATTAGTCAGTAATTCAGTAATCGAGTCAGTGGGTCTATAAACCAGTCAGTCCATAAGTTAGTAAGAGAATAAACAAGCCAGTAGGTTGATACGTCTGTAAACCAGCAAGATTGTAGATCCATATCTCTAAATCGATAGATTAATAAGCATGTCAGTAACGAGGTCAGTTATCCAGTACGTCTGTCGATCAGTAAGTAAATCACTAAGACATTACACCTATAAAGTAGTATGTACGTCAGTTATTTGGTAAATAAAACAGTAATTACGTAAGTCTGTAAGTCAGCAAGCGCGTCAGTAATTAAGTCGGTAGTTCTGTAAAGCAACAAGTCTGTCTATAATTGTCAATCATAATTACATCTCCAAGTCATTAGTGATAAGTAAGTTTGTAAGTCGGTGGGTCAGTAAGTAAATCAGTGAGTCAGTAGTCTGTGTCCTAGTGAACCAGTATCAGAACGTATTCACCGATCGCGGCATTAAAGCACTTCTGTAAGTCGCTCTGGATCAGGACCGACAGCTGAAGGCTGCAAATGTAAATGTCAGTAATTGAGGCACTAATCAGTAATCCTGTAAGTCCGTAGGTCGGTCAGTCAGTCAGTCAGTCAGTAAGAGAGGCAGTATGTCCACAAACCAGTCAGTAAGCCATTAAAGAAGTTATTAAGTCAGCAAATTACTAATTCAGTAAATAAGTCAGTATTTCCAAAGGTCAGTCAGTAATCAAGTCAGTAAGTCCATTTTTGATTAATTGCGGCGATAAGGTTTGTATACTGTATTTGGTATACATATTGTTTTATATTACATGTTTGAGGAAAATAAAGATCATTAAGTAGGTTGGTCAGTAAGCAAACCAGTGTCAGTAGTTTAGTCATTAAGTCTGTAATCCAGCCATTCAATAAGTCTACAATTACAACACCCAGTCTGTAGGTCAGTGATTGATCAGTCAGTGACTGCATCGATATTCAAAGAGTCGTTCAGCCAGTAATTTATTCAGTAAGTCTGTAAACCACTAACTCCACAGATCAGTACGTCTGTAGCTCAGTTAGTAAGGAACCAGGTCAGTGGATCAGTAAGTTGGCAAACAGCTACACTAGGCGGTGGGGGAGTAAATAAATACGCACTAACACATGAATTCATCATAAACACATTCAGTTCCTCCGACGTCGCAGTACTGGAGGTAGAAATGGTTCTGTGAAGTAAAGTTTTAGTGAAGCTCTTTTAAAACACCACGCAGCTGGACGTCCTGATAAGGGTCCAGGTGTTTGGTGTAAAAGGAAACTCTTACAATTGTGTGTTTTACTTTAAAACAGAAAAACCACAAGACCATGAGAGTGAAGCTGAGAGGCAGGTCCGCCATGAGGCCCGTCTCACGGTCAACTTCTCTGGAGCCAAAAGAAAACATTAAACCTCAAACACAATGCGTACATCCACTCAGAAATGACATGATCACATGACCCGAACGGTGCGCCAAAGTGATCGCCTCTATTTCTCTTAAACAAGAAAGAGCACTGAAATTATTTAGAACAGGAAATAAAAATTTAACGGTAGAGTTATTGCCTAGAGTCTATTACCATCTTTAAAGTATTATAATAATTGTATATTTTTATTACTGAAATACGTTGTCTTCTAAAGATAACTGCACTTCCTTAATTTATTATTGTTTTTGGTCTAGTTTGGTGTTTACTCTGAGTATTCGTTTTCTGCATATCAACAGTGTTTACAAAAAAGAAAAAGAATGCAATAAAATATATAAAAAATCTTATTATTCAGTTATTATTAGTTCATCAATTTATTACAAAAAATAATTAATGCTATATAACTTCAAGAGAAAAGAAAACTTTACAAATTTAGTATTTTAGTATTTAAACTAAAATACTACAAATTAAAAAAACAAATTTATTTAGTATTTAAAACTTTTAAGCATTAGAAATTTTTTAAAAAATGGTCTCAGTTCTACTAATCTAGGAATTTTCTTTTTTAATTGACCAAATACAGTACTGCAGTAATAAAATAAAGTTTTTAAAGATTCATCAGTCAGAAGTAGCTTGGCCTTTTTGATGAAATTACACCACTGTAATTTTTGTAAAGACTTGTTAATTTATCATATACAAATTTTTTTATTAATAATTAATACAACCATATCTACTGTTTTTTTCTTGAGTTTTTATTTTTAATGGATACATTATATATACACATAAAAATACTACCACCAAATTACCAATGAAAAAATATTTATTAGACAAAATTATTATAATTATTATTCTTATTTTTATTATTACTACTATTAT
>JBCNYG010000023.1:31430220-31442440 GCA_039654305.1 Porochilus rendahli
GACTAGCACACACAGAGACCACACCTCCTTTTCTATGACTGGCACACACAGAGGCCATACCTCCTTTACTATGACTGGCACACACAGAGGCCACACCTCCTGTTCTATGACTGACACACACCGAGGCCACACCTCCTTTACTATTACTGACACACACACAGAGGCCACACCTCCTGTACTATGACTGACACACACACAGGCCACACCTCCTTTACTATAACTGACACACACCGAGGCCACACCTTCGTTACTATGACTGGCACACACAGAGGCCACACCTCCTTTACTATAACTGACACACCGAGGCCACACCTCCTTTACTATGACTGGCACACACAGAGGCTACACCCCCTTTACTGACACTGACAGGCATGAAGCCAACACCAGTTTTTAATAAGATTAACAGCCAAAACCCACTCCCCCTTTTACTGGAATCACCACACACTATGGCCACACCTCTTTTCCCAAAACTGACACACACAGAAGCAACACCTTGATGAGTGACAAGCACGAAAACCACACCTATTTTTACTAAAATATGCAGGCACATAGGACACACCTCCTTTTACTGAACTTGCCATGTATGAAGGTCACACTTCTTTTGCTGTGAATGACTGGTCCAGACGCCACACTTCTTTTTTGGCATCGAGCATTATCAGTGATCTCAAGTCGCTCTGAAAACACGCGCTCCTGGTTTCTTCTGTTGTTCCTGTTTGGACGATGGAGCACGGTAGCGTAGCGGCTCGATTAATTTCCTTATCACAGAGAGCACAAAGAGTAATTATGGCCGAGCGCACCGCGTCGTGATCCCTCCTCCATCACACTAAACAACCTGTCGCTCTATAAAATCACTTCCCCAAAACACAACAAATGAGCCCCTCGACCCGTGACTTTTCTTCCTACTCAAGGAAATCATAATTGGCTAACAAGAGCACGCACAATCACTCCACATACACTCTTTTTCCTGCAAAAATAATTCCCTGCAGATGCATCATGGTCGTCTCAACAATAGCTAATCGCTGCTAAGCCACTCGGAATAGGAATGGCTGGGGGTTCGAGCCGAGAAGTTGATGGCGCATTAAATAACGACTGTAAGGAGTGTGTTGGCGTTTTGGTTCTTTGCTTTCTCTTAGCTCACTGACAGGCGCAACATAAACCCTACTGTTTTATACAATAGTGTCTGATTCACAGTCTCGGCTGGGCAGTGATGCTCAGAGTCAGCCTTTTCATCGAGCTACACAATGATTTGTGCTCAGCACTGGACTTTAGTGAATTACATTCTGAAAGAGTGTCTCTCTTTTCCAGTCTATTATTTTTATTCTTTTCTAACACAAATAATTTTGAGTTGTTTTCCTGTGAGCTGCTGGAAACACACGTCAAAGCAGCACTAAAGTAATATTCACAAAGGAATATTCACTCACTCACTCTTTTACTCTCTAACTCACTCACTCACTCTCTAACTCACTTACTCACTCACTCTTTCTCTAACTCACTCACTCACTCACTCACCCTCTCTCTCTCTAACTCACTCACTCTCTCAGCCTCTTTCTCTCTCTAACTCACTCACTTACTCACTCACTTTCTCACCCTCTCTCTCTAACTCACTTACTCTCTCACGCTCTTTCTCTAACTCACTCACTCTCTCACGCTCTTTCTCTCTCTAACTCACTCACTCCTTCTCTAACTCACTCACTCACTTTCTCACCCTCTCTCTCTCTAACTCACTCACTCTCTCTCTAACTCACTTACTGTCTCACCCTCTTTCTCTAACTTACTCACTCTCTTACCCTCTCTCTCTAACTCACTCACTCACTCACTCTCTCTCACTCAAACACCCTCTCTTTCACTCACTCACTCACTCTCTCTAACTCAGTCACTCTCTCTCACTTAATCACTCTCTCTTTCACTCACTCACTCACTGACTCACTCACTCACACACACTTTCTAACTCATTCACTCTCTGTCTCACTCTCTCACCCTCTCTAACTCACACACTCCCTTAACTCACTCACACACTCTCTCTCACCCTCTCGCACCCTCTCTAACTCACTATCTCACTATCTCACTCACTCTTTCTTTCTCTAACTCACTCAATTAATCACCCTCTCACTCACTCTCTCACCCTCTTTCTCTCTCACCCTCTCTTCCACTCTCTCTCACTCCTACCACAAATTCTTACCACGCTTGGTGGGGATACTACTCTACCTGAGTCCTGGAGATGATCTGCGTTTGAAATATCAAGGTGAAGAGCAAGGTCACAAATATTTGGAGATTATATCCTCGAAACGAGTGCTGATAGACATGCTGTTACTATGGATCCCTAATAGGAAACCATATATGGACTTTCAAACAAGATAATAACCTTTGACCTTGAGTCACACTATAAGGTCAAACTCCAGCAATTTCATAAATCTTTCAAATTAGAATTGTTTTTGTGAATTTGATGAAGTCTACATACTATAGAACATATTGTAAAAGAGCATAAGGGTACTTAAAAGCAGTACCCATACAGGGCCTGTTTACTGCAGTATCCATGCTGCATGGCGAGGTACCTTACACTGTATGAGTGTACCTCTAGATTCTGTGATCCAGATTATAAATCAAAAGAAACGTCATGTTGTTATACCTTAGGTTTTGTGTAACTCAGCTACAGCATGAAAGGAGGAAGCTGTTAAATTCAGATGTTAAATCAGCAGGGAGGATTCAGCTTGACCCCCCCAACCCCCCCACCACCCTCTTTAACACACACACACACACACACACACACACACACACACACACACACAGACGTTCTGAGATTAAAATTCACACTGGCTGCACTTGAGTTTGGCGCAGCAGATTGTAATTACATGTGTTACAAAACAGCGCTTAAGTATGCGAGGGTAACGCGAGGTCGGGAGGGAATTAGTTCTGGGAGAGAGCCAGATATTCTTCCTGATCGTATCGACACCCTGCGATGCTCTGTGTCTTAGCAATATGATTTCCATGTCTTTTCTGGTGTGTGTGTGTGTGTGTTATGGCCTCCGTGGTTGTGATTTTAATCGCCGCCTTGTGTTGCTTGAGTTTTGCCGAATGTAAGACGGACTCATAAATACCGTAAGCGGCCGGTGTCATCGGACTGGAATTGGCGGCGGTGTGATGGAAATAAGCGAATTGCAGCCTATTTAAACCGCCGTCCCGCCGACACGTATCTGCTCTCACTGTGCGAAGTGCTTCCAAACATGATCATAACATCAACCAACTGGACCATAACTCAGATTTTCTAATTAAAAAATAAGCTGCGGTAGACTGTACGAATAGAAAAAGAGCTTCGGTATCTTCCGAAGTAATGGAACAATCTGACATTTCCAGATGGTCTATCACGCTGGAACAGAATCCAATTTGTTGATAAAGTAATGCCTAGAAGACATGCTGGTCAGATGCGAGACATTTGCAATATTGCCTTTATGCATATAAATTATATAAATTATTTATGCTCTGCAAGAGCGAAACCGTCGAGCCTGTAAACAAGTTCTGCAACTTTCGTATCAAACTTTCAACACTGCTTCGTTTCTGAAGCTTTAAGAGTAAAGATGTGTACCTTCATAATCCACTCATAATTTATTATAAACAGAGACAGAAGATGAAGTTTGGAATACAGACGTAGTGTTTATTTTAATAAAGACCAACTCAGTCCTCCGAGCGCAGCGCAAATTAGCATCTCAAACAGGTGCAGAACGCTGCTAGGAAATCGATACGTTCCGATAACATCTTCCTCTGACATTCCCAACAAATTAAAATGAGTGGAGAAAATTCTCTCCTTTCTAACACACGCTCCTGAACACACCGTCGGGTTTTGGTAAGCACATAACTGATGTTATTAATCTGAGCAAACAAAAATCTAACCTGTGCATGTTAATCTCAGTCCCTCTCACTCTCTCAACGTCGCTTATTTTCATCATTAAATGATGGTGTATTAAAATGGCGACTACAGACGTACTGCATGATTTATTTAAATAGTCTCCTCTCCTAAATTTGCAATCTGAAACCCCTTCAAATACCCATGTTCACGCTTTGAGTGATGACATTTGGACTCAGAGTGATGCCATCAAGACTCCAAGTGATGACATCAAAACTCTGAGTAATGACATCATTTCTTTGAATATTGAGATTGAGACTCGGACGACATCATCATTCTGGGTAGTGGTGTCTAGACTGACATCAAGACTCTTAGTGATGACATCATGCCTTTGAGTAGTGACACTTAGACTGAGTGATGACATCAAGAATCTCAGTGATGACATCATGACCCTGGATAATTAAATTTTTGTGATAAAAAAGTTACCGCATATGCAAAGTCGGTGAATGTCTCTGTTTGATAAACATCAGAAAGGCTATTTGTTTGATTAGATTGCCTATGCACTTATTTTGCAAAAGAAGTGATGTGTTTATTTAGTGCTGATGCTTTTAATAAATTATGGTTGTCGTATCATAGCATTTGTGCTTAAGGCCATCAAATGGCTGATTAAAATGCAGTGTTCGCTGTGGGGCAAGAGAGCTAATTGTCTAGGATCTCAGGGAAGATCGGTTGGAATCCGCTCTCTGCCCTGTCACTCACTGTAACATTAGCCAATCATACATAAAAGGCGGGCGGACATCTCTGTTGCCTGAGTGCGTTACGCCGCTCATGATGCTGCATGATGCGGTGACCTTCACCCTGGCTGGTAGAAAAGTCCAGTAGTGCTGTTTAAAAAAGAAAAATCCAGAGCAAGCTCTGTTTGGTTCCTGATTTTTGTGTACACTGAATATTAAGAGAAAAGATGATTCTGCAGACAAAGCAATCCCCCCCACCACCCCTCATCCCCCGCTCAATTCTAGACTCCCCTCCCCCACTCAGGGGTTCCCTTACCTCCAAACCTGGGGAGAAACACCAACACAAAACGCGAGCGCTGTTCAGCATGTTTCTCCCTCTTATCTCACGATGTTTAGGGCTTATATACGGAGACGCTCAGTGTGGTAAGGCAACACGGGATTGGTCAGTTTAAAGAAAGTGCAACCTGAAGCTCACGGGATAGTCATCTGTGGAGGCGTGGCTTTTAACAATGTGTTCATCTGCGTAGAGGAAGGATGACTAGACGTACGCCTGGACACAAGAGAAATGATGATTAATGACATCACTACGCAGTGAAAACGTCTACAAATACGTAAAAACTTTACAAAAAGCACAAAAGAACACAAATTAAAGAACGCAAACAGTGTGTGCCTAATCATCACCCAACACTCTGGGACCTGATGTTCGGGAAATAAAGCACTTAAGTGAAGCGTTTAAAACTCAATGTTCTCGACGTTACTGACAGACGTTTTCACTGCGTAGTGATGTCATTAATCATCATTTCTCTTGTGTCTTGAGATGATGAATCCATGATGTCTGCGCACCTGTTTTCGGGAGACTCTCCTGTAATCTACGAGCTCAGCTTTGGCTCTCAGCCACGTCGTGTTTCTCACCGGGTTCCTGTTCCGTCGCCACTCCGGTCTCGGATGTATCTATCCCGCTGCTGGCCCACGGTTCCTACTTTCTGTTGTCCTTGCTCGGTTCCTTTCTTGTCTACTCACTTATTTCCTTTTTTCCTTCTCGCTTTCTTAGATGATTGCGTTTTCTCCGATAACCTTGTAGCCTGCCAAGTGTGGGCTTGGACCCGTTCCATCGTCTCTGGTGTATGACTCCTGTAAATATCTTAATAAAAAGACTACGCATTTATTTCCAATTGCTTCTGACTGGTGTTTGATTCAACAATGCCATATCGGCCTTGAGCACTCCTGCCTACACCAAGCTCCTGTGCTCCTTCATTCCTGCAGATACTCTTCAAATTCCATTAGCCTTAAAGCCCCATGCACATTACAAGGCAAATTCATTTTCATTTTTGCTAACTCCTATCAGGATGGAGTCCTCATGGCTGCACAAACTGAAAGGGAAGAACAAGTGCGCTTGGCTCAGCGTGAGCTCGGCTCGGCTCCTGAGTCGATAACAAAGGCTTTTAAAGAGGAATTCAAATAGTTTTCAAATGCCGCAAGTGAAAAACACAAGTATCGTCTGTATTGGCGGATTCTACAGAAAGTGTGTCTATTTCAACATGTACCGTTAAAATCTAACAACCCAAAAGGAATCACGCTTTAGCAGGAAAAAAATTATGCGCACAGGATTAACACTGAATAAAGTATCTGTATTAGCTGTCGCAGTGCTGTTAGAGCTTTGAGGGTTTTTTTCATAATTTCGTGATTTCTGTCCATGGCAGAGCTGTCACGTTCGCCAACTTCGCAGAGGAAATCACAGTCATTGAAGCAGGAAGTTGCACGACACCAGCTGCCAACGCATGCGCGACGGCGGTTCAGAGTGAAAGCTTCAATGTGATTGAATTTCGATTCGTATTTTACCAAATTTCGCATCAAGTAGCGTATGCGGTTTCTAACGTATTATAGGTGCTGGCATGCAGCCTGTTTCAGTTGCTCCAGCCCTTCCCGTACTTTTTACTCTTTTTCTTACTTTAAATTTTATTCTTATCGCACTTATTATTACATTAGTTATAAGTAGCTGCATTCTCAATATGTGGGTTTTTGTACTTTTTACCGCTGTGAAACTTTTACTTTCATGGGACCGCAGCACAGCAACTACATGCGCGCTTTGTTTACTCCAGGGATCAGCTGATCACCCTGATGTCGGCCGGATTACCGGCTGTTCCAGTACTTATCGGATGAAATCTAGAGGAAAAACACAGCGTGGATGAAGAGGTGGAGGACAGGAGAGGAGAAGGAGGGAGGCGGCGAGACAACCGATGCTTACAGAAAGGAAAACGTACAGGCCGTGACAACGCAGCCATCACAGGCTTTCACTATGTCCGCGACGACTGAGACTGCACCGCGAACGGCGAGCGGAAAGGAGGGGGGCTTGCTGTTCTTGTCAATAACCGGAGGTGTAACCCCGCCCACAATCTCCTCCAGGATCAATAAAGTATCCTGATTTTGATTCTGACTCTGGTATGCATCATTCAAGGTGAGAGATATTGACTGTGGACGTGCTTTGCTGATAAAAGGTTTCGATGGAATCCGCTGCTATGCATTGGGGTTGAGATACACGTTGCAAATGTTACAATGAAAAACGACATAATTTGTCTTTAAAGCACAATTCAGCTGTTGACAAAGCACTTTAAACAGACTCTGGGTGTTTTCAAATGGGCAAGTAATTATTCATTAAATATTTAACACTAAAACTGTGAAACAATCAGTGGCCTTATGACTGTTTTCCGTCCATGTCATGCCATGAATTCTGTTCACGTAACATTAGCAACATACCCAAAATTTCAAAACTCCTTAACGGTTATATTATGATTGGGCCAGGTCTAAAATTTTACCAATGGCCTTAGATTGCTTTTAGATTTTATTAAAAAAAAGTGGGATAATTTTACTTATTTTCTGAAGAAAAAGAAAAATCTGCCTATTATTTAGGATTGGTTTGATTTTAGGAATTATGGAATACAGAGCCGGGCTGAAGCTGAATTTTATGAATACAGTACAAGCATCAAAAATCAATGCAGTTGTATAAGTTGTCTTAGAAATGCCACGATCAGAAACATCCACACTTTCATTTTTTTATTAAAAAAAGAAAATGCACTAATTAGTAATCTAAAATCAAGCTAGCATTGATTAGGTGTTCAGTGCAGCATGGAAACGGAAAAGAGGGGAGAGCTGGGCTTTAATTAACTACCTATTTCTGATAAGCTGTAAACTCCCCGAGACACTTCCTGTCTGATTCTCTAGAAGGAAAAAAAAGGGGGTAGAGGGAGAATAGCGAGAGCTAATCAGTCAGCTCTGTCACACTAATTGCAGCGGTGATGGGGGAGAGAGAAAGAAAGAGAAAGAAAAAGAGGGATGAGACAGAAGAACAGAGTCAGCTGGGCTTGTATGATGAGAGTGTGGCATTTGCGAAGGTCTGCCATTACAGCGTCAGGCACGGTTTGGCGTGACAGATTTAGCTCCTCGCCATTCAGCACGAGGCTTTGCTTTTGGCAGGGGAATTTGACTGAAAAGGTTTGGAGCAAATCCACAAGCTCCATCTTAGACACAAACAGAAGCAGATGGCGAGGCTTGAGAGAAGCGTGCTCTGATCTGCAATTCTGGAAGGGGGTGGGGGTGGGGGGGGTGGTCTCTTCCTTAAACGGCGAGCGAGATGAAGCTGTAGCTGAAGAGAACGTGAACGTGCAACTTCAAGAGACACGGGGAGGCGGTGCAGGACACACGGCGTTTCGTGCATGATTACTAGTGCTGGAACGATATGAAGCATTCCTATAACAACGATTCAACTCTGTGTTAGACTTTTAAGGGTTCTTAAGCTGCTTTTACACAGCAACAAGAGCAACGTGCGCACAGAAGCAAACACGTCCCTACATGTCCACATGATCAAGCTCAAATCATCGGGGAGCTGGACGATAGAGGTGCAACACAAAAGAAAACCACTGGAGAAGAGCCGCTCATCTGTTTGAAAGCCCATGTAAAGGTCCAAGAGCCCGGATGAAGGCTACTGTGTTTGCATGAAGAAAGAACAAGATGCCATTCATTCAATCAATCAATTACCAAACCGCTTAATCCCATCAGGGTCGCAGGGAGGCGGGAGCCTATCTTAACCAACACTAGGGAAGGCGGGGTGCACACTGAACGGCTTGCCAATCGATCGCAGGACCAACACACACGCAACCATTTACACTCACACTCACAACGAGGGGCAATTTGGAACAGCCAGTTATCCTGGGTTTACACCAGGGCATGATGTTTACAATCTCCACGATTTGAGAGGGAACTTGGTGGAAGCATGATGATCTTGCGGGAACTTGGTGGAATCGCTTTAATCTTGAGGGAACTTGGTGGAATTGTGATGATCTTGAGGGAACTTGGAGGAATCGTGATGATCTTTAGGGAACTTGGAGGAATTGTGATGATCTTGAGGGAACTTGGTGGAATCTCTTTAATCTTGCGGAACTTGGTGGAATCCTGATGATCTTGAGGGAACTTGGTGGAATCCTGATGATCTTAAGGGAACTTGGTGGAATCGTGATGATCTTGAGGAAACTCGGTTGAACTTGGTGGAATCGTGATGATCTTGAGGAAACTTGGTGGAATCGTGATGATCTTTAACAATTTATAACGATTTTACGCCAATCGTGATAGAACATGGGGGGCGCAGAGACCTTAACAGAGCTTAACAGACCTTGGTGAGCCAGTGTAGGGGATCTTGATGAATTTGACAACACGGTTCCTGCAAGTCTTATCTCCTGGATGCGAGCTGTCCGAGCGTGATCATAAATCGTGCCGCTCGGTGTTTTTTGAGATCATGGACATAGTGCCCCAATATAAACCCAGGTTCAGCCTAATGTGTATGTCTTTGGACTGTGAAAGAAAACAGGAGTACCTGGAGGAAACTCATACAAACACAGCCCAGCCCAGCACTCAAACTCAGGACCTTCTTGCTGTAAGGTGAACATGCTGACCACTACACCACTGTGGCGTGCAGTTATATTTCCATGCATTGTTACATGCATGTCCATTTTTACTTATTCTTTATTCAAAGCAATCTGTACAGGATAAGGGCTGTACTAGTTACCAGTTCTGAACAGGTGAATGTCATTCCTTAATGATAAACAACTTTCAAAACAAAGCAAAACAAAAACACAGAGCAAGGTTCACCTCTTCTTTAGAGTGTAATCGCACCTGGACTCTAAAGGAGATTTTATTTAATGCTTCTGTTGCTCGTCATTTTTCTGTTACATCAAACAGCAGTGATCCGCCGCTGCGTCGTAAAGCAGGACAGAATTCAATACCGAAGCGCAAATGAAAATTTAAAGCTGATAGCAGCCAGACTGAGGGGGGTGGGGGGTGGGTTGGTGGAATGATGAGGCTGCAGCAGATACAGAGTGTAACAGGTGAAATAGCATGACGTGGATAAGGCCACCGAATGCAAATGGAGCGTATTGCATTTAAATTGACCTGAACGGGGGAGAGGAAACGCAGAAGGGGGAACCTGGAAGGACAGCGCTGATTGGCCAACACAGTCTGATAGAAACAGAAAGGGTATTTCATGCAGGGCCGGTGTCCTCAATAGCGCCAGTGTTGCTATGGTAACATGACTTTTTTTAAGTGAAGTATTGTCCAGTGCTGTTTTTCACAGCTGGAAATGGTGAACTGCATGTATTTTTTGAGCTTTCTTTAGAGTTCAGGTTATCTGTGCTTCATTTTTCATTTGAACATCTTATTATCACCTTATTACAGCTACCCAGATACCATTCTTCTACAAGCTTATTTATCCATCACTGACATCAGATGAATTGAATGATTATTGTACGATTGGCATGGACCGATGTTCCTAAGACAGATTGGCTCCACCCCACAGCAGACGGCTCCACCCGTCCGCCGCCTGGGATAGTTAGTACAATTTGTGGTGAAGCACTGCAGCGTCCTTGAGCTTTCAAAACTTTTTATTTTCCCACTGTTTAACTCAAGTTGAATACCAACAACCGAGACAGCAGCGCAAAGTTCTGTCACCCAACAGCGCTGTCAGTAGGGTGGGGCCCGTCTTGCTTATTTGGCATCTACTGTAAGTTCCTCCTCTCCCCGTGCTCCCAGAAATAGCCAGCGAGAAAATGTCTGTTGGCTCTCAGGATGAGACCTGCTCCTCGCTACGAGCCGATAAAGTCACAAAGTTGATGGGAAAAATACTTTAATTCTTAAAAATATTTTTTTCCCCATTAAATACTTTAATTCCATATTTTGTTCCATATTTTCGTGAAATTTCCCAAGAATGAATCGGAAATGGTGTTAGCGCGGAACAGTATGCAGCGCTTCCGGCCGACTCACGCCAGCTATGATGCGCTTTCCTTCAGATTTAAAAATTATTTAAATAGTTAATAAAACAATTAGAGTATTTAGCTTTTGTTGTGATGTGAAGAATTATTCAGATTTCAGTTTGACTTCACCTCATTCTGTAATTGCCTATTATCCACCTCGCGACCTCTGGATAACCCCCGTCACTAATTCTGAAATCCAAGGAATGAATTTCTTTTGCTTCTGTGTAGAGTTTATTAAAACTATTATCCACCTCAGGCCCAGTGAATATGAACAGTAAACAGTCCCTGAGGCAAAACGTGGAGGGGACAATTAGCCAAAATTAACCTCACCTGTGGAGTATAATTGTTGACTAGCATTATTAGCAAGCATAGATGTATGTTAAAGTGGGATTGTGCTCAATGCAAACGCGTTAAGCTCTTCTTATAGTCTTAGTTGATAGATCCTTTATTAATTAGCAGGAATTTTTTTAAAGTCTTTACTTTGAAATTAAATGTGTTTAAACTTGTGTGGATGCGAGTTTCTAGCGGCTCCTATAGTTAATAGCATAACGATAGCGTATTTAACGCATTTTCCGTAAACGGCGATTTTAAAGCTGCTTCTGACCAATCAGAACCAAGACTGTAATGAAGCGCTCTGCAGGACTGTGCTGATCTGGATATCTGTTTTCACAGCGACAGAGAGATGGAGGTGATGAGGTGGAAATATTCAGCATTGAGGCTAGAAATGAAAACCACAGATCATTGATCAACTTCTCTCTCTCTCTCTCTCTCTCTCTCTCTATCTCTCTCTCTCTTGCTCTCTCTCTCTCCGAGGAGAATGTCACTAGTGTTAGTGCGAGTCCACATCATTAAGCCGAATCCCACCTGAACAGCCCTCATTATTTCCAGTAGCAGGCACCTCTGACTCTCAGTCAAAGCACTGATTCTCTTACAGCACAGAGAGGGAATTCAGCAGAGTGTGTACAACAGCAGTGTTGTCCTTTCTTCTGTCTGACTGTCTCAGAATGGGACAACATTCTACTTTGAAGCATAAATCAGTGGTTACGAGGCATCAATCCAAAAGTTGGGAACAGTGTGTATCAGGCATCTGGAATATTTGGTGAAACCAGAATGGACAGAATAATAACAAATCCAAAGCAACAACATGAAAAAAAGAGTATCAGATCCGGAGGTGAGTACTACAGCCGAGTAACTATATATATAGAGAGCCAAAAAAATCAAATCCCCACGTTTAATGGATAATCCGTCTATAAGTGGTTTCTTAATTATCTTCATGGCTGCATGACTGTGTATGTGTAGATAGATAGATAGATAGATAGATAGATAGATAGATAGATAGATAGATAGATAGA
>JBCNYG010000023.1:31456926-31469084 GCA_039654305.1 Porochilus rendahli
CATAAGATAAGATAAGATAAGATAAGATAAGATAAGATAAGATAAGATAAGATAAGGTAGGGTAGGGTAAGGTAGGGTGGGGTAGGGTAGGGTAGGGTCAGATAGGATAGGCTAAGATTGGATAAGATAAGAGAAGATAAAATAAGGTAGGGTAGGGTCAGATAGGATAAGATAAGATAAGACAAGATAAGATAAGATAAGATAAGATAAGATAAGATAAGATAAGATAAGATAAGATAAGGTAGGGTAGGGTAGGGCAGGGTAGGGTAGGCTAAAATTGGATAAGATCCATTAACCCTCCCATCAAAGATCTTCCTCATGGCAACCCATGCAACAAATTTGGTGAACCTGTTAAATTTTCTTTCATTGTTATTGCACTAACAAGCCATGACTAAGCAAACACAGAACATTTTACTAACTTGATTGCTATGTGACCTTGAAACAAGGTCAAGGAAACCCAAACACAATCCTAACCGAGACTTGCGGAATGTTCCAATGCGGAACCCATCCACCAAATTTGGTCATCCTATGTCATTTCCTTACAAAGTTATTGCTTTAAAAAGCCTTGATAAGCCCATTGTAGAAAAAGTGAACCTGTGACCTTGAAACAAGGACAAGGTCACCCATATATAATCCCAACCTATTCGGCCCTGACAAGGACTCATACACCAAATTTGGGAATCATATGTCATTTCCTTCCAAACTTACCACACTAACAAGTCATACAGATGGACAGATGGACAGACAGACACAGTTATTTAAAAGTTAAATGAAAGATGCCTGCAGTTCAAACTGGGGGTGCTATGACTGTGAATGTTTATTCAGAAGTATAATGGACGCTGGGATGAATGAGAATTTGAACCAGCTGCATTTGTATCTGCTGGCACCGAACTGTGTCCCGAATTGTAAGAGTTCATATTTTTGATAGAGAACGTGTCGGGTGGTTGATGATCCCGTGCGTGCCGGTTTTATTGCTTCTCCATCAAAGACGGATTGAAGAGATGGCTGATCTTTTATTTCCAATGATTTTACCTACGGTTTTAACCTGAGTTCAGAATTGTTTATTAACTGGACAGTTAAGGTGCTGATCCGGGCTGCGGTGCCATATCTGATGATGCTTTCAGTTACTGCATGATCAAATAATAACATGGTCCTTTTCACCGACACCGAGCAATCTCAGTCGCCAGAGAAAATTAAATTCTCTGAGCAAGATTGCTACAAAGTAACCTACATGAAAAGCCAGCTAAAGACGCAGAACAAGCAGTCGCTCCTGGAATTTTGATGTTGCCATCACATAAATTCACGCAAAGTCAACTAATTCCTACAATTTTAACCAATCATCGCAACTTTTCTGCTAATTTGGCCAAACATTATATTATACTGCAAGTTTTACCAGTCATAGCAGTCCTCCATGCAAACGTTGAGCCACGCATCACCATACATCGCTTTCTTTTTATGCTTGTGAAGATAGAAAGATGCACATGAGCGCAACCATTTTTGCAAATTTTCACCGAATTCTATGATCTTGAGGGGAAAAAAAGAGTCCGAAAACATCACAACATGCTTCGTCTTTAAATAAATCAGGTCTCACACGGGGCGGTTCTGATGGTGGCTCACCACGGGTCCAAACCATGCCAGAGTGCCGTGACATTGTCTTGGATTGTGAAAGTATTCTCCATCAACCAACACTGACAACAAGATTTTAATTTAAACGTTTTTTTTTTTAATTCACAAAAATTGTGTATCACCCTCCCGCTGCCTTGTACCTACCATGCGGGCATCTTTCTCAACTTTTCTGAACCCTGTTTAATACACACACTCTTTCACTCATTTGCCGAACCACTTAATCCTTTATTAGGGTCGCAGGGAGGCTGAAGCCCATCTCAGCCAACAGGTTAACACAGCGCCATTAGCTGAAACATAAAACAGTTAATTAGCTGAATGTGCTTGTCTTTGGACTCTGGGAGGAAACCGAAGTTTCCATAGGAAAACCATACAAGCAGTGGGAAAACATGCAAAGTTGTCACAGAAACACCCTCGCCAAGCCGGGACTCAAACTCTGGACATTTTTGCTGTGAGGTGGACATGCTAACCACTGTGCCACCGTGCCACCTGACTGCAACACAATCTAGTTACAACTGAACCACCTTTAGAACCACCCCTGTGCGAGGCTTTCAGAACTGCCATGTGAGGCCATCCATGCGCACAGGTGAATGTCTGTCACAGTGTAACGCGGTTACAGTGATGTGACACTGCATATATGGACCCTATTTTTGACCGCGTGGAAGTTTGGTCTGCCTTCTCTTTTGTATTATTATAAACTACACACAATAATCAACACAATAATTAACAGTAATACAAATGTCCAAATGTAATTTAGATTTTTGTCCACTGGTTTCCTGTTTTAGTTATCATTAGTGTGGAATGACTCACATGTACCATGACATCTCTAACTAGCATGTAATCTGTGACTAGCGTCTGTAACATTTTAGCAAGAAAAGACTAGCAGTTGTTTGCTAAGCACCTGCTGTAAGAATTCTTAGCTAGCTTGTTACTTGCTGGAAATTCTACGTCGCATGTCTGTGTGTGTGTGTTCCCTAACGAGAAACATGCATAGCTAACTGATGCTAATAAGCTAGCTTGTAATATCTCAGCTAGCTAGGTTTACAGTTTATCCACATAAGCTTCGTTCCTCATATTTACAATACGACTAAAATATATTCGCTTCAACAGGTTCAAATTGTTTTCATGTAGATTTGTGCTTATTTATTTAAGATTTCAGATGTGGTCGTGTAAACATTTCCTATTTTGAACGCTGAATAAAGTCCACTGTGTTTTATCAGAAAATCCTTAATCCACATCAGGACAGGCGGAAGGGAACTCTCACTCGCCTCGGAGTGTGTGTATTGTGTTTCTGAAACCCCACGCTGAGCCCCGTGCATTAATCGTGAGTGTGTGTGTGTGTGTTACAGATGGAGGGTTGATGGCTGTCGGACCAGGATTTATGGCTCGCCTCAGAGAATTACAGCAGCAGGTCAGCTCAAGCGGAGGAGTTCATTTGAAGCCAGCTGCTTCATCTAACGACTGCAGAACCGAGGCGTTCCACCGTGTTTACGTTACGCCTGCACTAGGCACATGGGGGAAGTGTTGTTCAGTGATGGAGAGGAAATGAATTCAGGAAATTATTGGATATTATTTACTTTCGATGCTATCAATAAAGTTTCTCTTTCTTTGCATCTCTGCACCTGTCGGTCACAAGAAAAGAGGCGTGGCTTATAGGAGGAATTTTGTCTTTTAGTTCATTGTAGGAGGTGTGGCATCTTTTCTTCAGTATCTGTCAAAGTCAAAGCAAAGAACCTGTTGCTTATTTTCCTGTCAGTTTCAGTGAAAGAGGGGAAGCAAAAGGAGTGTGGCTAATTTGCTGGTCTGTTTCAATAAAGGGGTGGGACTTATTCTCCTGTCAGTCTCAAGAAAAAGAGGTGTGGCTGTTTGCCAGTCTGTCACAGTGAAAGGGGTGTGGCTTATTTGCTTATCACTGTCACTGAAAGGACTGTGGCTTATTTGCCTGTCACTCTCAGTGAATGGGGTGTGGTTTGGACCTGTCAATCTTAGTGAATGGGGTGTGGCTTATTTGCCTGTCACTCTCAGTGAATGGGGTGTGGTTTGGTACCTGTCAGTTTTAGTGAAAGGGGAAGGCTTCTTTACCTGTCAGGCTCAGTGAAAAGGGGTGTGGCTTATTTGTCTTTCAGTCACAGGAAAAGAGGTGTGGCTTATTTGCCGGTTGGTACTAGTAGAAAAGGTGTGGCCCTGTTGTTGTCACTGTAAATAAAGAAGGTGTGTACTTTTGTTTAAGTGAACCAATCAGACCTCTGTACCTGGTAATGACGGTGAAGGGGGAGTGGCTTTTGTGTCTGTCAATCACTGTAATGGAAGTAAGCAGGATTCTGTTTCACTCAGTCCCAGTTAAGGAGGTGTGGCTTTTCTACCTGCAAGTCCTTTCGAAGTTGGTGGGTGTGGTCTCTGTGTTTATCAATAATTGTAAAGGTCGAAGGTGTGGCCTATTTGGCCAGTAATTCAGTGGCGTGTTGCACTATATCAGTTTTCCCTCTTTAAAACTCTGTACTGTTTTATTATATATTAAAGTTGAATTTTATATTCATCGTTATTCTTGGGGAAGGGAAAGATCCTATAAATGTGCATTTAAAGAAAAAAACACACCCACCCTAATTATAGCGTTCACTCCTCCTCATGCTGGCTTCGTCTTATCGCCTGTAAACATTCTGTAATTACCTTTTTCCACCTGGGCGTGTTTATTAAAGAGACGGTGACCTCTCTTTTTCTCAGAGGTCCTTAATAAATTGTCTCATTTGTTGGACGTAACCTTTCCCGGCTGGTTATTTATTCCCTCCATCTCTATTCTATGCGATGCAGGTTCATGCAATTTCTTTGATGGATAGTGGATTATTCTGTTAGTGTTAGTAATGTGAAAGCGGTTCGGACGTCGGGTTACGGAACGGGATCGGCAATCACAGCTGTGTTGCTCTTCACTCACCTTCTTCTCTTTCTTTTACTTTGGAGCATAAAGTCTTTAGAGTTTTCTACCCATACACACCAATTACATCACTATGAGCCCGAAGGCATGTAATATTGATATCCGCTCCAGGCTAACGAGCAAAGTTTTAGATCAATAATGGAAGTTAATTGCAAATAATTAAAGACATGCTAGTTGGAATGATTCCCAAAACTAAAGAGGCTTCGGGGCGCGAATATAATTATGTACAAGACCATATGAGACGGCGAAAGTGGATTAAATAGACTTCGGGTTAGTCTGTGAGCTCAGGAAAAATATTTCGCCCTGAGTAATTCGTTTTCTCAGAGTCTTAAAAGCATATTCGGCTGGATTTCCCTGAGCACTAATAATACAGTCATTATCGACTTTAAGGAGGGATTCAGAGTGCTCATGCAAACAGTATATTTAATATATCTCACATCAGATTAAAGCTGTTATTAATGAAGATTAACAGCTTGTTGAATGAGAGCCCTCCTAGTACTGTTCTAGCTCCTCAACCACTTTTCTACTTGTAAGGTTTCTTTTCACAGAGAAACGACTCGGGGGGGGAAAGGAAATAAAACCTGACTTTAGCTGATTCTTTCACTTCTGTTCTCGCTGGAAATTAAATTCATCTCTTTCCCTGAAAATTACTCGAGTCTCTGCGAACTTGGAAAAAAAAATCCTGACTGATGACTAATCTGTAAAAAAGAATTGTTCATGAAGTCTTCAGTCAGAAAGATATAAAAAGCTTTACTTTCTGTTTCCCAAAAGAGATTTATTATCGGATAATTACCGGGGGCTGGGAATTATGGTGGCGTGGTGGTTAGCATGTCCGCCTCATAGCCAGACGTTCCTGGTTTCGATTCCCGTGCTCGGCGAGGACAATTCTGTGTGTGGCTTGCATGTTCTCCCGATGTTTCCGCTGGGTACTCAGGTTTCCTCCAACAGTCCAAAGACATGCACGTGAGGCTAAGTGGACTTTCCAAATTTCCCCTAGGTGTGAGTGTTGTTCTTACCTTTGCCTCCCTGCGACCCTATGAGACGGATTAAGCGGTTCAGCAAGTGAGTAAGTGAATAAGTGAGTGAGTGAGTGAGTGAAGATGTGAGTGAGTGAATGAGTGAGTGAGCGAAGATGTGAGTGAATGAATGAGTGAGTGGGTGAATGAGTGAGTGAGCAAAGATGTGAATGAGTGAATGGGTGAGTGAGTGAGTGAGTGAGTGAGTGACTGAATGAGTGAGTGAGTGAGTATGTGAGTGAATGAGTGAGTGAAGATGTGAGTGAATGAGTGAGTGAATGAGTGAGTGAATGAGTAAGTGAATGAGTGAGTGAGTGAATGAGTGACTGAATGAGTGAGTGAGCGAAGATGTAGCCAATAAACACCAGAATAATTCAACATCTCATGGCAGAAAGAATGAAAAACCGAGATTGTGGCGACCTCCGGCAGCTGGCTGTGACCTCTTAGTCAAGCTTTAGCTGTTGATTATCTCGCTTCCTTCTGTGTCAGTGCGCTCGAGACACGGGCTAGATGTGGGCTGAGATAGGCTCCAGCCTCCCCTCGACATTAGTAGGATTAAACAGTTCAGCGATGGCGGGGTTCACATGAGCACACTGATTTAAAAGTTTGAAATTTGGGAGGGACTCAGGATCGATGGAGGCTGCTCTAAGACTACAAGGGACGCCCTGGTTTTTAATATCAGTAAAATGTTTGTTAAATGTGTGCTGTGATACTTACAATACTGCTAGAACTCACAAGTGGTTTAACGGGATTTTTTCCCCAATACATTCCCATAGCTGTGAAATCCAAGATAACTCATAATGCACGGCTTTACTGGAGTCCTGCGACTCTCTGAATACCCTCTGATTCCACTGCAGCAGAAATGAGTTTATTTAACAATAATAATTGTAAAATGGGCTTGTCAAAACGCTGGTTAGCTGCATGATGATTGGAGGAGCTGTCAGAGTGGTAGGACCTCTTTTCGCTTGACGACGCCATCACAACATTACAAGTTTATTTGGATGTGTTTTTTATCAAGTACACTGTCCATAGCTTGTTTTGGCTAGCGATAAAGCTTGCTATTTTTATTTATACACATCTTACTGTAAATAAAAACATAAATATAGCATAAAAACGTTTGCACCTTGTTTTAGTTTTGTAAAGTTTATCTGTTAAGTGACATAGTGGTGTTCGAGTCCTGGGCCCGGTGGGGGCGTTTCTGTGTGGAGTATTTTCTCCCCTAATGACGAGACTAATGACTGTTTTTACAACTCTCCCGGTATGAGAAAGTGAGGGGGTGGACCGGAGGTTCTGTGAACTGGGTGACTTTGACAGAGCGTGCATAATAACTGAAGGGCTGAGAGCCACATTGGTCAAACCCCACACAAAAAAAACTAAAAAAGGAGTGGATAAGGTCTATCTGTGCAGGAATGGTCCCTTTATCTTCCTGATGATCTTGAATCGTATCATGAGCATTATCCCTGATCTTAGTGCCATTTTTTTTTCAAAAACAGCTTTCTGTTGCTTTGACCAGTCAGGTCCACAGCCCTTCAGTTTACATATACATAACATAATGCTGTAATGGACAAATTTATGATGTGCTTCCCCTATTTGACAGACCACCAGCCGCAATTGCTTGGGACGGATTGTTTCAAACAGACGCATCATTAGAATCTGATTTATTATTATATAATTATGAGTAGAGGCGATGTACCTTCATTCTTCATCATTTTTGACCAATAATTTTTAACCATGCCAATCATATTTTTCATACTGCTGCTCATGAATCATCAGGATCGTATGCATGATGCCAGTGACCGACTAGAGTTGCTCTGACTGACGGGAAAGAAAGAAGCCATCATCCTTTCCTATCAGTAACAGTTCCTGTCAGTAATGGAGCTGCAAAACACTACTAGGAATAAATACTTAAAAGGTAGGGACATGTTTTGGTAAACTAAAAACAAAGATTAATTTCAACTTTCAAGTGCACAGCAAATTTCTTATAAAGTCCATTTTTACTTCTCGTGTCTCCAGGAGTAAAGAGTAAAAATCTCTAGGTAAAGAGGCGCGATCAAAGATGGCTAATGAGCTAGCGCCGAGGAAAGGACACTTGGAAATGTTTAAAACCATAAACGCTTAAAAAAAGTCTCAAATAAAAAGGACTAAAAAAAGTATAAAGTAAAATCTCCCTTTTGACTTTTGGTTTCTTGGAAGAGTTTTCTGACTGCATAAATTAGGATGGCAAGCATGTGGCTAATGAGCTAGCGCTGGTAAAGGACACTCGGACATGTTCAAAAACTTCAATCGGAAGGAAGTGGATAATTACCTGAAGCGCACAATTTACTTACTCCTTTATGATAAAGTTAGTTATGGTAGTGCAGGATGGCAGAAAATGTGGCTAATGAGCTAGCGCTAGGAAAGGCTAGCTACATCCGGACATGTTTAAAGCTGTAAACGCTCTACTGAAAGGAACACTTCATGAAAGGACAATTAATAAAAGTTCTTATGAAGCATTAAACAATATAAGTTTAATTAATTTATATTATTTTTTTTAAATGCCTTTTACTTCCTGTTTCTTAGAACATTTTATCAGCCGAAAGTAAAGCAGGAAATTGTGGCTAATGAGCTAGCGCTAAGAGGTGACACTTGGTTCTCTGAACAGGGATGTCAGAATAAAGTGAAATGGGAAGAATGCAGCTAATGGGTTAGCTGCATAATGACATTTAGATGTTCAAACTCTTATGTGAAAAAAGATCTAAAGAATTACCAGGAATTCTCAGGCATTTCCTTTTTTTCTCCAGAAATTTATTAGTATAAAGACTGTGGCTAAATTTGTGACTAATGAGCTAGCTCTAAAGGACACATGGACTTGCCTTTAAAAGTCGATTTTACTTCCTGTTCCATGATAGTGTGTCAGTAAAGTGCTAATTAACATAAATGTGGCTAATGGTAGTAGCGGAAGCTCAGGCACAGTCAAAGGTATAAAAATCTTTAATGAGAAGGAATTACATGACTACATATAGTTTTTTTTCTCTTCTTGTGTAAAGCTAAACATGTGGCTAATAAGCTAGCGTCGATAAAAGACACTCAGACATGTTTAAAGCCATAAAACCTTAACACGACTTTAATGAGAAGGAATAAAAACGATTATCTGAAGTCTCTTATCTGCACGTCGGCCAAACCTGTGGCTAATGAGCCGGCGCTATGACAGGGCACGCAGAGAGGTACGAATCGGAAAAGCGGTGTTTATTAAGGTGGCTTTTTTTTTCCTTTGAAAGAATGGAACTGTTATGCGGAAAGAAGTCACATGATGTCACTTTGTGTTTCTCCAATGGCGTTTGTCAGCATGAAGCAGGCATGAGCTAAAATGTGGCTAATGAGGAAAGGACGCTCCGATACAAAGTGAGAGAAAAGAGCACCAGTGTGTCGACTTCACTTTCGTAATCAGCACTCAGGCGAAATCGTCTGCTGCTGGAGTGTCACGAGAGATAAACGTCACGCCCTGGAACCACAATCATGCTCTGGTCTGCGCTCAATTCCTGCCTCTACATGCATTCTGGATTGAAATAACAAACACAGTCGAGTCTTCTGTCGAAAACAGAAGAATTGATCATTAAATATAATGACCGGGGGTTAGTTATGGGAGCAGCACTCACTCAATTATTTGTCGAACCACTTAATCCTACTATTAGGGGGGCTGGAACCAATTCATGGTTGATGGTGAGGTACACCCTGAACAGCTCAGCAGACCAGCTCAGGGCCACGCAGCATGTCCTAGAGTGTTTTATTACTCTTACACCACATTGATTATCTTTCTTTTTTTTATTTATCAAATAAACATTAATGATTAGAAATGCAACCTGTTATGTTTAATAAATAACGGTATGTAGCGAGGGCGCATGTTGGCATAGTGGTTCGCATGTCCATCTTACAGCAAGAAGGTCCTGGGTTCGAGTCCCAGGGTCGGGCGTTCCTGTGTGGAGTTTGCATGTTTTCCTCATGCTTCTGTGGGTTTCCTCTGGGTACTCTGGTTTCCTCCTACAAAGACATGCACAGTAGGCTAATCGGCTGTTCCAAATTAGCAAAATAGCTGTGAGTGTTTGTTGCCCTGTAAAGTGCCGGCTGAGATAGGCTCAGCGTCCCTGCGATCCTATTAGTAGGATTAAGAAGTTCGGTTATGAATGAGTGAACGAGTGAGAATAAACATTAGAATAACAGCATCTCATGGTAGAAAGGATGAAAAAATGGAGATCCCGGAAACCTCAAGCAGCTCATTGCGACCTCTAAATCGAGCTTCAGCTGTCCATTATCTCGCTTCCTCCTGCGTCAGTGTGCTCGAGACACGGCAACGGAAACAAGCGCGAGCCCCAAATGAGGCATCAGTTATGCAAACGAGAGCGATTTCGCATGAGTGGCAGGTCGTCTTGGTGCGAGCAAGGATGGGCGAGGGAGGGAAATGAGAAATGAAGAGGTGGCAGCGATGTGGAGAACCAGTCAAGCCTGAAATGATTTAATTTCAGTGATGAAGCTTCGACTTTGATAAGTTTGCATTTTATTAACGATGTGCGATTGCCCTGTGGGGGGGTTGCGCACCGATATGTGTGTGGAAAAGAACCAGGAATCCAGCTCAGGAATCTGACTGACGATAAGCCCTCGAGTACACCTTTCCATGATGTGTGAAATATTATATATATTTTTTTATTATTATAATTTTCAGAAGATAAAACGTCATGTTCTCAGCTCCATTTCTCTGATTAATTTTTTACAAATTCAATTTGTGTTACTGACACGTTGTTCAGGTCGCTCTGAACCCGAGACTAACACAATTTTATTTGCAACCTATTATTCCGTCTATCCCTCATTACCTCCACCAAGGAGGCTATGTTTTACCTGCGGGTGGTGTATTTGATTTTTAGCAGGATTATGTGGGGATTTTTATGAAATTCAGAGGCGGAGCTGGATATTGAAGGTGATCCGGATCAAATTCTAGATCCTGGAATTTTTTTAAAGAATTCTTTAACATTGTGAAATTATTGACATTATAATTACAATTATTGACATTTTGTTTTATATTAGGAATTGCTATGCCTGGCGAAGGTTTGCACTCTCCGAATGCTCGTTATTATTAGTATAATTACTATTACTCAGTACCTTCTATGTGTTGAAGTGATGAAGGACACATCCAACCGCCTACACGGATTGCACCTGACCACCCCCATATCAGGGTCACATGAGGGGCCTGGAGCCAATCCCAGCGGACTTCTGGTGAGAGGTGGGGTTGCATACTGACTTGGTCACCGGTCGGTTCCTGGACTAATACAGACACAAACAACCGTTGCCGTTCTTTAACATTATAGTACCTATAAAAACCATCCGATTGAGCGGTTGTTTAATCTATTTGATGTAAAACGTCCGCTATACAACTCTCTGTGTAAGTTGCTCCCAAAGAGCTCAGATTTAGGAATTCAGCACACACTGAGGTATAAAGTGCAGTAAAATCCACAGAAGGCTACTAAGTAGTGAACACAACAGGGGGATTAAGAAAATGTCAGTGTTGTTGTGTTTCTGATATTAAATCTCAGAGGACGGTCCTTTTCGTGATAGACTGCGTGTACATGAATCTCAGTGCTAACCCCCCCTCTGTGTTCAGTTAATGAAGTTCACATTTAATTCCACGTGTCATGCCGTGTTCCTGCCTGATATTTCCTAAAGCTCCTGCTGGTACACCTTTGATTTTTATCTTTCGCTCTCCAAATAATTTACACTTCAATCTCGGCAACAGAGAGGGCCGGAGCTTTAAACTATGGATCTAATCTTTTCTTTCAAACTAAGAAGATAACATTTTAACTCAGTATGTGAATTCATATCACACTGATATCTCTCTGAGGCAGTTATTCATTTATCGCTGAAGAAATGTTGCAGTTCAGAAAGAAAACGTAAAGGAGGCGTGGCCTGTCTCCTTGTCGATCCTAAGGAAGGGGGTGTGGCCTGTCTCCCTGTTAGCTCTAAGGAAAGGGGTGTGGCCTGTGTTTTTGTCAGTCCTAAGGAAGAGGGTGTGGCCTGACTCCCTGTCAGTCCTAAGGAAGGGGGTGTAGCCTTTGCTCCTGTCAGTCCTAAGGAAAGAAGGTGTGGCCTGTCTCTTTGACAATCCTAAGCAATTGCGCGTGGTCTGTCCCCCTGTCAGTCCTATTGAAGGGGGTGTGGCCTGTGCTCCTGTCAGTCCTAAGGAAAGAAGGCATGGCCTGTCTCCTTGTCAATCCTAAGGAATTGGGTGTCGCCTGTCTCCCTGTCAGTCCTATTGAAGGGGGTGTGGCCTGTGCTCCTGTCAGTCCTAAGAAAAGGGGTGTGGCCTGTGTTCTTGTCAGTCCTAAGGAAAGGGGTGTATCCTTTGCCTCAACAGTCCAAAAGAAGGGGATGTGGCCTGTTCTCCTGTCAGTCCTAAGGAAAGGGGAGTGGCCTGTGTTCTTGTCAGTCTTAAGAAAAATTGCCTCAACAGTCCAAAAGAAAGGGCTGTAGCCTGTGCTATCATAATTTGTAAGGAAGGGGGGGGGGGGGGGGGTTCTCTTCCCCTTTTTGTCCTCCAAAACCCCCCTGACCTCCCCCCCCGTCCC
>JBCNYG010000023.1:31570629-31585363 GCA_039654305.1 Porochilus rendahli
GAAACGCCCGAGCTGGGAATCGAACCCAGGACCTTCTTGCTGTGAGGTGGACGTGCTAACCGCTACGCCACTGTGCCGCCCAATAAGTAATTCATGGCGTAAAAAAAAAAGACACTTCAAGGTTTCACCCATCCGGCAGTTTCTTCTCGGAACCCTCTTTGGAGAAACCCTGTGTTGTAGAACTCTACATGTATTTCTATAGAAGCATACAGACACACTATTCAAATTTCTAGATTTAATGTTTTCTAAGAGTGCACTCTGATTTCTGCACGGACAGCTTGTCTTGTTATCTGCTTCTCCTGATGCGAGTCATGGTATTGGAGCAACGAACTACCAGAGATTCCAACCTCTTCTGGTAGGTCCTCAGATGTTCCCAAGCCAACCATAGGATACGATCTTTAGTCTGCCCTGGGGTCCTCATCCACGGCAACAAGCCTGATATTTGTATCTGAAGTGAGAGTAAAAGTTATCATTGTACTGTAACCAAAGCTGGTCCTATGATGGTCTGGTGAGCTGTACAGGATGTACCCCACCTTCACCCAGAGTTGGCTGAGGTAGGCATCAGTCTCCCTGCGAACCTAGTGGGATTAAGCTGTGAGTGAGTGCACCACAACTGTTTTTTTAAACAATGATAAAGGAAGTTATACAGTTTTTATTTGGCCAGTGGATTGTTCTTGGTATTCTTTTTGTTGTAGGTTTCTACATGGAAGACCTAACCCAGGGGTGTCCAATCTTATCCGCAAAGGGCCGGTGTGGGTGCAGGTTTTCACTTCAACCAAGCAGTAGCCGCCACACCTTCCACCTGTTTCAATCACTGGTTTGAAAAAAAAAATAAATAAAATAAAAAATATATATATATATATATATATATACTAGATTGTTCATTAGTGTTCCAGTTTTGATGCTGGATGGCAGCCATCTTGGTGAGACCACATTACAGATGAAAGTTTGACTTAAACAGCATGAACAGATGGGAAAAAGTCAATAATTACATCCAAGATGTACATTTCATTTCTAATTCTTTTTTTAGCATGTTTTCAACGGCTTCATTCTGAGATCTTAAAGCAAGGTGGTCTCACCAAGATGGCTGCCGCCCAGCTTCCAAATTGAAACACTAATGAACAATCTAGGTTTTATGTCTATTTTTGGAAAATAGGACAAAAAGTCTTTTATGTTGTCTAGATTTAAAATATGTATGGCAAGAACCACTTGGGATTTCCACCCGACGTCTTGGAAGAGTATTCTACACATGTCTAAATATGAATTTTTCCAGCAAATTCTGAGATGGTCGATATGGACGATATGGTCGAACTGACCCTACATTATGTTGTGCATATTTCCAACTCATCACCTTCTTGAAGTTGTTGCAGCTGCCTTTTTAGAGATGCCAGTTTGTCTTGGTACATCCTGAAAAAAAGAAAAAACAAATAAAACATTTAAAAAGCTTTCTCGATCAGGGTAGTGAGGCGCGCTGCCTTCAACACCATTCCTTTCATTCCTTTACCTTCATTTAATTAATATCATTGTATTCACAACTAATTATATTAGTATATGATACACGGGAACAGCGGGGTTCGATTGCGCTTAAAAAGGGGCTTTAAAAAAAACAATATCTCGAGTGGGTAATGCTTGAATCAAAACAAGGGACAATCACAGTTTGTTACAGTCAGTTGGAGCAGGCAGCATCTTCATTAGCATGCTTTAACAATGGAAAACTAAACCATAAAAATGTCCTTTTAGTTTGTTTTTATTGTGTTTAATGTAGTAAACACTACAACTCTGAACAAGTTTTGTTAATAAAAACACATAGGGTTTTTTACGGAGCAGGGTGTTTACTTGCGTTTCCTTGTAGTAACTAACTCTGAATGAGTAGGCTTTAATAAAAGACGCTGTTAGCTACACAACGCTTAGCTCAGCTTGGAGAGCCCTGAGCTTATCTGACCTTCCTTGGTATTGGGAATGGTCCAAATAAAAAATATTGATTTCGTTTACCTTCTATGTTCCCATGCAGTATTTACTAAACCACCACGGCCTTCATGGATGACTAGATTCTCTACTCACTGCTCTTTGAGTTCCACATAGTCGTCCTCGTCGTGTTTGGCCAGGTCTGTTTCACTGGCATCTTCAGTGTCTGAAACACAGAGTTCAACATCAGCCCTGCTGTTCCCCCACACTGAGGAACACACATCAATCTCACAGCCACCATCCACACAGTCCTAAAGACTTCTAAACCGTGAACGTTTCGCTGAGGATTCCTTTACAAGGAACCGTTCACAACAAAGTGTATTAAATTGGAAATTATTAAATACTTTGATGAACTTTAAACACGGTTTTCTCCAGAGTCACATGCTTAAAAGGTTGAAAAGTCATGGGAGGTTTTGGTTAGTTACTCCAAAACTAGCAACATGTGTTAGAAAATTTGGTATCATTTTAGGATATCAGCTACAAAATGGTAGCAATAACTCAAGATGAATAATTTCTGATTTAACAGACACTTTGCTGTAATGGGACACAAATGTTAAACAAACAATTTTTTTAATTATTTTTTTTTATTAATTATGCTGTTACTACAGAAACCTGTGATGTGCAGCTCCACCACCGTCCAAGCTGCTGTTATAGAAAATAAGTTAACACCTTCTGGCCTGGCAGAAATAGGAACTTGACAACAGGGCTGTAGTATGAAGCAGGCATTTTAAAAAAAAAATCTTACAGCCAATGTTCCGCTCTTCATTTCCTGTTTTTTAAGCTACTTCCTTTTTTTGGTACAAAATGAATATTTGTAATAATAAAAATAATAACAACGATACTTTATTTAAAAAAAAGTCAGCTGAGAAGGGCGCCAGCCTCCCCGTGACCAGAATTAGGATTAAGCGCTTCAGAAAACGAACGAAGGAAGGAACAACCACACTCACTGGACATCCTGTGTGCATACTGCACCGACACTTTATATACCGAATTACTTATTAAATCATCCCTACATATATATTTTATATTCTACATTTTTATATTTATATTCAACCTTTAACTAGTAACTAGGTCTCCTTCAAGTAGTTACTTATTTTTTCTTTTTCTTCTTGATATTGAAAGTTTTTATTCTTCAGATTTTAGGACAGTCGTAACAAGCATTTCACTACATATTGTACTGTGTATGACTTTGTATGTGACAATACATTTGAATCTTAAATGAATATATAATTTTTATTATTATTATTACTATTTTCATCAAATATGTTTTCTCATCATCTATGGTTCTTTTAATCAGTGTGTGTTATTTCGGAGAAAACTGAGGAGAGTTTGCGATAATATCCAGTATCGTGATACTACACTTCACTTCATATTGGAAAAGTCACTGGTTAAAGTCATTATAGCGATTTTATCAACACAACTCTGAGTGTAGCATGGGCACAAGGACATTCTGGAGAAAACAAACATATCCTGCTTTTTTTTAAAGTTATTTAAACTGGCTCTCTGCGGTACAATATTGGTCTGGACTCTTTTATTTTAATAAACAATTTACAATCTCTTTAAAAAATAGTGATAATCAACCTGGCTAATTGTGGAGTAGCAGTCATGCTAACGGTTTGTACTGATCATTCAGCTGCTATAAACTAATATGTAAAATATCTACGATTTTGCTATTATTATTATTATTAAGATTATAATTAGTAGTAGTAGTAGTAGTAGTAGTAGTAGTAGTAGTAATATTAGTAGTACTGACGACAGTTTAAGCGAAAATGACAGCCTTTGCTAGCATATGCTAATAAATAAACCAAACTAAAAAGTAGACAGCAATTATGTTTATGTAAATATAATTTTAAATTATATTATTTTTTATTTTATATAGTATATTATTACATTATTTTGTTTTGTACACGTATACTTTTTTATTGTTAGAAAGCACAAAATGCAGTGTTCGAATGGGGAAATGTTTAAAAGTGAAGTTCTCTTTGCTAGCAAGCTAATGCTACAAAAACTACAGCAACGGTTGCTAAGGAACTGTTACTATAGTAGCAGAGTGGCATTCTGGCAGGAAATCTGCACAAGCTTGATTTCAAAGCTTTCCATAATCATTTTTTACGATATGAAATAACTCTTTTAATAAGTCTTGGTTATGTGGCAATCGAGCTAAGCTAACTGTAGCTAACCTTCTTCCGAGTCTCTCCCTCTGAAACTCCGGTCGTCGTCGTCATCCACGCTGTCCAGCTCCTCTTCGTCGTTATAATAATCCACCATTGGTGACAGTAAGGTCGACGCCATTCACTATTTCTAAAACATGTATGTAAGTATTCAATCCAAATCGCTCATGCGCTTAGCAACACAATTTTCAAGCCTTGTTGTTGTCTCTCATTCAAAACACCGCGGTTTTTTTCCTACCTGTATTCGCAAGACAAGTCGCCTTTCTTACTGACTGGGTAGTCGCTGACACAATGGCCGTACCACCAATAAGAAAACAGAAAGCACTGTAATATTTGCCAATCTTAAGGTAGAAGGCGGGGTTTGTCTGAATATGTGTGGGAAATGTAATAACAAGCGATTTTGAAGACCCGGAAGTCATCACGCAGATCAAAACAGGACGGGAGATGTAGTTTAAGTAAAAAAAAGCATACAAAAGTCTGAAATCAAGAATCTTGTTATACCCTTTGTCTCTCACGTTGTTCTTCTTAGGTGCATTCGAGGTTATATGAATATCATATAATATTAAATTAAAATATCACAATAAAATGTATATGCATTTCTTTCTGTGTCCACAAAATATCCATTTAACACCCATTTTGTTTTGAAAATCTTTACAACACCCTTGCTGAGCCCAGGACTTGAACCCGAGGCCTTTTTGCTGTGAGGCGGACATGGTGTACCACACAACGAAATCCACATGTACAGGGAGAACAAGCAAAATCTTCTTGCTGTGAGGTGGACATGCTAACTACTACGCCACTGTGCGGCCCTGTCATTGGTTATAGTTTATTAAAAATGATTTTGAACGTTTTTCTACAACTCTACTTCACACTATTGTAAACAATGGCAGTCAATTCACTAAAATTTGTATTTTTTTGTATTTTTCCCCCATTAAATTGTTTTTTCAATACATTTTTTGCTTTATTGTTTATTGTTTATTTTTATTTATTTTTTATTTATTGGTATTGGTTTATTGGCTGGAGCCCATATCAAGTTCCACCCAGAACACGCTGGAGGGACTATGTCTCTCGGCTGGTCTGGGACCTCCTTGGTAGTCCTCCAGAACAGCTGGAGGAAGTGGCTGGGGAGAGGGATGTCCGGACCTCATCGCTTACGCTGCTATCCATGTGAACCGACCCAGGACCAAGCGGAAGAAGAAGAACAAAATGATGATGATAGTTAGTGCATGCTCAATTTAAACAGGGTTTCTGTTAAATTACTAATGAATAGAAATGAAACAATTGTAGCAGTTATAATGGAAATGTATCTAATAAACTATCAATAATGTCAGAAGGAAAAAATATACAAATTTTAATGAATTGACTGTCATTGCTTACAATAGGCAGTGTAAAACGAGAGTAGAAAAACCTTCGAAACCATTTATTAAACCATAACCAATGACAGGGCTGCATAGTGGCGTAGTAGTTAGCATGTCCACCTCACAGCAAGAAGATTTTGCATGTTCTCCCTGTACTTATGTGGATTTCGATGTGTGGTACACCATTATCCTCTCACAGCCAAAAAAAAATGCACATTAGGTTAACTGGCCCAAACTGCCCAGGTGTGAGTGGTTGGTTGTGTAAATGACGTGTGTGTGTGTTAAGCCTCTGATGGACTGGTGTTCAAGGTGTACCTGCCTTCCCCTAGAGTCAGCTGAGGTAGGCTTCAGCCTCACAGTGACCCTAGAAGAATTAAATAGAATAGTAGAATTTGGCAAATGAATGAATGCTTTGAGACAATGTACACCGGTAAAGCTGGCTTAATAATAATCACGATTAATTTCATTCTAACCTGAACCCTAAAACCAAGTCTTAATCCTTAAACAGCCCTTTTGGGGAATTTTCCAAAATAAACATGTACTTGTAGCGCACACACACACACACACACACACACACACACACACACACACACACACACTCGGTGACACTCCTAGGTCATAGAGTTCACAATTCATAGTGATCATATATTTATTTGTACTTTTCTGTCGTCATATGTGCGTAGCAGTGTATAAATAAAATAAATCATATACATCCTGAATGTTTCTTATAATATATATAAATAAAGAAGATGCATGGAGACTTAATGTGTCTTTGCTGGATAGTTTCTTTGTGTAAACACCGTTATGTCACTGGTTTGGGTATTTATTCCGGATATTACCAGAAGGTGACGCCGTGGCGCAATGAATCCGCACGCGCGCGCGCGCGTGTGTGTGTGTGATCCATGTGTAAGATGCGAGCGCGCGCTCCGTGCCCACTGTCACTCCGGTTACCTTCACGCGCAGGTGCGATGGAAATTTGATGCGCGTCTCAGAAGGAAGGCGGCGGCGCGCAACCGCAACTTGTGCGAGTGTGTTACTGTTTATTACCGGAGCCGTGTGTGTGTGTGTGTGTGTGTGTGTGGTGGAGTGCAGTGCGTGTTTGTGTGAGCGCGCAGTGCGGTGTGGTGAGAATGAAGGGAAAGAAGGAATAAAGCGCGTCTGAACACCGAAACCGCATCCATGGAGAAGTTTACGGTCCTAACAGCGCGCGCGAGACTTTCTGGTTCCCGCACAGCGATTCTGCGTGATGCTGCGCGCGCGCGTGCCGTGAGTGCGTGCGTGTGCGTGTGCGTGTCCGTGTGCGTGTCGCCCCGCTGGATTTGGTGAACCCGTCTGATGGAGTTGGATTCGGATCTCCTGGAAGGATAACACGCCAATCATTTATTTTGGTAAGGTCACGTGTGTGTGTGCAGTGGAAATATTCCCTGTGTGTGTGTATGTGTGTGTATGTGTATGTGTGTGTGTGATAATAACGTGTTGTCTGGTTTGTATCTGTGTGTGGTTCGGTTGTACGGTTTTACTATCAGCGTCATGTTCGAGTGGATCGGCGCTCGACTCGTCCGGTCTGGATTCACATTCACTCCACTAGTAAACACTCGAGTAGGGTTCGGGGTCCGTCCGTCAGGAAAAGCAGTGGATAAACTTCTGAGTTCTTCACTCTGGGTGCGCAGATAAAGTTTCTGGGGTTTTGGTGCCATGGATAGCTCTGACACGGGTGTGTTGTGATTGATTTAATAGGTTAGTATAAGAGATTAAGTGGGTGTTTAAAACAGACTGATAGATTGGGAGACAAGCAGGTGGATGGTTTGACATCCAGGTAGATGACTGTGTGGATGAACTGATGGATACGCAGACAAACAGGAGGACCGATGGATGGAGAGGGTTGGACAGGTACGAGGACTGATATACAAATGGATGGACAGACAGAAGGACTGACAAGACATGAGTGCAAATGGACGGATAGATAGAATGCGAGAGACGGATGGACGAACGGCGAAAGGATGGATGGATAGGCAGACTTACAAATGGACAGAGAGACAGGTAGATGGATGAAGGGATGGTCACTCAGAAGGACTGACAGATGTGTGAAGATGGATGGGTAGATAGAGAGAGACAGACAAACAAAGAGGGAGATTGACAGGTAGACTGGCAGAGTGAAAGACAGGCTCTTTGACTGGTAGGCATACAGTATGTACCTCTAGAGAAAATGATGAAGGGACAGAGAGGGAGAAGGAGACAGAGAAAAGAACTGATGGATGGACAGGCAAACAGACAGAGGCATGGACAGATTGGGGGACAGACAGAAGGAGAACCGACAGACGTGAATACAATGTGATGAGAGAGATGGAGGCAGACACACGGACAGGCAGATGGATGAAAGGCATACATAGAGATGGAGAATTGGACAGACAAACAGAAGGATGGATCGGCCGACAAAAGGACTGATAAAAGACAGACAGACAGACAGATGGACGTGCAGAATGTTAATCTAGAGTATTATTCGTCTCTTATATTACTATCTCTGGTACGGTGGCACAGTGGTTAGCACATCCGCCTCATGGCAAGAAGGTTCTGGGTTCGATTCACGGAGTCGGTCGTTTCTGTGTGGAGTTTGCATGTTCTCCCCGTGCTTCTGTGGGTTTTCTCTGGGCATTCTGGTTTCCTCCCACAGTTCAAAGACGTTCCAAATCGCCCCTGGGTGTGAATGGTTTTGTGTTTTGGCCCTGCGATGGCCTGGCGAGCTGTCCAGGGAGTTCCTCACCCTCGCCCAGAATCGGCTGTGATGCCCCCCAAGCCTTTGAGCTCATCTGAATTTAAATTAGATCAAACACTCACTTACTCATCACTCACTCATTAAATCGCGTAAACCTATGAAAGCCGACACAGGGCGAAAGCGGGCTACACCATGAACAGTCTGCCAGATCATTGCTGGGCAACACACAACCGTTCACACTCACACCAAGAGTTAATTTGGAACAGCCTGTTAGCCTAATGTGCATGTCCTTGGACTGTGGGGGGAAACCGGAGTAACCAGGGGAAACCCATCCAAGCGCTGGGAGGACACGCAAACTCCACACAGCGACGCCCCAGCTGAGCCCAGGAATCGAACCCAGGACCTTCTTGCAGTTAAACAGTCGTGCTAACCACTACACTACCGTGCCACTCCTAAGATCACACAAAGTTAGCGTTAACTTGTAGATCATCAGACACTTTGTAACGAGAGAAGAATTAAAATAAATGATCCCGGAAATGTTGTGTTTAATCAGGTTAATACAGAGAATCATAGTTATATTTATACAGAAACAAATGATCATTACACCAACATGGATTTGTGAATGAAGGATGTAAAATAAAGGTTCAGATTATTATAATAATTATAATTATTATTATTGTTGTTGTAGTTTTGTTGTTATTTTATCCAGAAATCAGGGAAGTTTATTTTTTACACTCATTTTTAGGAAATGATTTTTCCATGTAAGCTACGCCAGCGCTCTTGCTCATGGAAGATCATCTAAGAATGAGTCATGCCTTACAGAAATAGTACCTTACGTCCCACAGTTTTCTAGGTTTCCCAGTAAAACAGCAAGGAAACAATGCTGTAGATGCTAATAAACAGCCAAATTATAATGAACTGTCACTAGTTCTATTGCTAACATGTTTAAAATGGAGTTTTATTTGTTAACTTAAAATATTTCCTCATAAGTAGCATTTCTGCATCTGTTAAATTGAGTGGAGTTTATGGACATTATAATTATGTGGCTGCTTAGGAGCAGACCATATTTCCTGTAAATGAAATAGTAGCTAACGGTGTGTTTTTGAACCTCAGTCAAAGTTCTAGTATTTATTTAAATACCACATTTAAACATAACAAATGCAAACAAAAATGAGATTTTTATGGTTTCTTTGTTAATTTTTAAATCGTGTCAGTGATGACTTTGTCTCTTGATTTTATTCCAGCATTATCCCCTAGGGATAATTTCTATTTACCTCAAGATAGCGGCCCAATCAGATCACACCATTTTAGTGTAGTTTATACTACAGTGGCTTGCAAAAGTATCCATACATCGTGAACTTTCCCATATTTTGGCACGTTACAACCACAAACGTATAAAAATATGTTTTATCAGGGTTTTATGTAAAAGACCAACACAAAGTGGAGTATAATTGTGAATTGGAAGAAAATACACAATGATACAAATGTTACAGTGATACAAATATAAAAAATCTGTGGAGTGCATTTGTATTCAACCTTAAAAATTTTCGATAGTTATGTGACAAAATGTGTAACCTAGTAGTTCAAGGGATATTTTGCAAGTCACTGTATTTATATATCTGTTTTTCCAGGTATTTTTTTAAAGTAAACTATTTTAAAGTATTGGCAGCACTCGTTAATTTTTTCTCCCTTAACTTTAGTCGTCTGTGTCAAGTGTTTCCTCCCTGTCACGTGTGACCAGAGTTGGCTGAGACAGGCTCCAGCTTACCCACGACACTAGTAGGATTAGGCGTTTGACAAATGAATGGATGGATATTAAAATATGTGTTGTGACCGTATGGAAATTAATATTTGAACCTGACATTAATGCAAAGTTTTCCAGACTTTGGTGAAACAAAACAAATAGTATATGCAAAATATTAATAAGTGAAAATAATCGTATTATTTGGAACATTTATACCAATTTTTTTCCCATTACTGGGATACTCGAAGAGGGTGGCGCAGTGGCGTAGGGGATCGCACATCTGCGTCACTGCCTGGGTCCGAGTCCCGGCTCAGCGATGGTGTTTCTGTGCGGAGTTTGCATGTTCCTCTAATGATTGTGTGGATTTGTGTGTGAGTAGTTTGTGTGTGTTGGCCCTGTGGTGGACTGAAAAACTGGCCAGGGTGTACCCTGCCTTTGGCTACAGTTGGCTGAGACAGGCTCCAGCTTAAGTCAGGAGGTTCGGCAAATGGGTGGATGGCTGGATTTTTGGACTTGACTTACCAATATTAAGTTCTATACAGTCACAACATATACTGTAAGGAAATGTTTTCCAGAAATTGGTAAGAAATATAAATACTCATTACTCGTTTGTCAAAAAGCCTAATCTTACTAGGGTTGCGGGCAGCCAACACCGGGCGAAGGGGGTGCACATTCTAAACAGCTTGCCGGATCATTGCAGGGCCAACACACACACACACACACACACGGCAATTTGGAACAGGTAATATTCCTAACGGCATGTCTTTGAAACAGGAAACCCACACACGCATGGGTAGAGCATGCAAGCTCCAAGCCCAGGACTCGAACCCAGGACCTTTTTGGTGTCTGGCAGATATGCACGCCTCTACACCACCACCAATAAAAATATTAATAAGGAAAAATAATTGTAAAGGAAAGTTTGGATTAAAAAATTTATTAAATATAATAAAAATTAGTTTGTAGATAATTCTAATGCAGATATCCTGTGTCTTCTAAACCTCTTTATTTCTTATTCTTTATTTTAATCTTGTTTTAGAACAAACACTTATTTTATTTTACGATGCTCTTGGGAAGCCATTTATTTATTTACTTGCTTATAATTAATTATACCCTTTTGTCTTTAAATTGAGGACCCAAGGGGGCACAAAGTTTGCACCTAACCAAAAAATACACGCAAATCTCGTTCGAAATATCGCGAGTCTACGAGGGGGGAATCAGCATTTAATGGTATTAATATTCTCTCTGTTATTTACATTCAAACTCAAAACAAAGTTGAGAATAAGTAGGGAATATTAGCCAAAAACAAGACTTAGTACAACCTGTTTAAAGTGGTTAATAGTCACCAACACAAAAATAATCGAAAAAACAAGATAATATTTTAAAAAATGAAAGAAAACGCGAGATAAGTTAGCAACCATTAACGGCTGTGCTAATAATGAAGCTAATGCTAATTTGACACACGTCACATACAGAGTTAAATATGGCGACATTGGCTGAGTGACGGATTTAATTGAAGAGCTTTACAAGCTTTGGATTTAAAGACAAGCCCGAGGTCGAGAACTTTGGGTTATCAGACAACACTTTTATGTAAGCCTTTCATTCATTCGTGCTTGTTTGTGTACGTGTTAGCGACATTTTTAGTGTTTATTTGTTGGTTGTTTGTGTTTTTAGCGCCGCTTTATTTCCGTGTGACAGCAGTCACCCGGTTGCCAGATTGACGTATCCCCTTCGACTTGTGTGAAATAAGAAAATGTAAACATCTAGGTTCTTGAAGGAAAACTAGTTAGTGGCAATAGACGTGTGTTGATGGTTGGATTGGTGTGTTTACAGTAAATACATTTAAAGGTCTCAGATTCTTTCCAAATTATCCAACTTTTCCAGATGTATAAAACGCAAATCTGGCAACCGTGTAAGGGACTCTGTTCATGTGCAGGAAGCAGCAGAAGCGGTGTGGACCTGTAAGAACTCCTAAAATTACCTTCTTACTGCACCTTATTTATCCTTATTTCTAATACAGGTTCATAAATGCTGTAAGAGACCAAGGGACACTCAGAAGCTCTCACAGACGTTAAAAGGAGGTCAGTGAAACTCATTTCCCCATGATCTTGATAAACTTTTTTTTTTTTTGACATGCACTCCACTCCAGGCTCAGAGCACCTTCTTATTTTCTGACATTTCACCCTGATGGATTTCATACCTGACACCAGTACATATGCCGTGGCTCAGTCTGGAGGATAATTCTGGATTTTTGCATGCTTGTTGGATTGTGAAAACTTAAATATCCAGCCCTAGCCTGTAGACTTTTAAGCGGCTTTATCACTCTGTTTTCACTTCCTTGTAGATAAAGGCGTGTGCAACTTTTCTGCTGTTCAACTGTGACTCTAAAAGCCTTCTGAGAAACACTGCTGCGGTGTGTGGACGGTGTTGATGAATTTTCTATAACAGCAGCCCTGGCAGTGGTGCAGCTCCGAATCACTGCTTTATATTCATTCATTTTGTTTCTATAGTAACAGATTGTTCGGGGGCTTTTACAGAGGGAGTGTACACAAATAGTTCACTAATAAATAAATAAATTAATAGATTTATATTTTATATACTTATAGTGTATTGTTGAGAGACAGAAGTTTAACCTTTAAGGAAATAATTAAAATAAATTAATAATTAATTATAATCAAATAATTTAATCAATCAACAAATAAGTAACTAGAATGTATAAATGTCTTTGTTGTTAAATTGCTGTGGTGTATACCGAGTAAAACAACGACGTGCGACATCCTTTATTTCACCAACGACGCTGCTTCAGACCCACAGTGATTATTTTTCTGGAAGCGCACAACACAGTGTGTTTTATTCCGTACAAGTTATCCACAATAGCTAGAAACGTTGCACTAACAACAATTTATTGCGAATCTTTAAGAGAATACAGTTTTCTTCCTCAGTGTGGTGTAACGTACGCCAACCTGCTGTAAATATTGTACTATAATCACCATGGCGACCACGATGACCACATCTTCCTGTGATGTGTTTCTATCGCAGTGCTCGTTTCTTTTGCCATGCGCTTCTATTTGTTTGTTTGTTTGTTTGTTTGTGATGAACCCGAGTTGTGATCCGCTCCGTGGGTCTGTGTGATGTGTATGAAGTTTTGTCTGAAATGTTGAAGCTTACTAGCGGGAATCAGATAAGAAGGAAAACAGCAGGAGGGATAATGAACATGTCAAAGGAATTTAGTTCGTGCGAGCACACTTGTGTGTGTGTGTGATATTTGTGTGTGTGTGTGAGTGTTGCATGCACGGTTTACATTAGTGCAGTATTTTGAGTGACAGACTAGATCAGAGAAATAAGGCGTTATTGCGGATGTGTAAACGGAATTGAGCTCTAAAGAAGCAGTTATAACACCTAAAGCAAAAGCCACAGGATCCTGCCCTCTCTCTCTCTCTCTCTCTCTCTCTCTCTCTCTCTCTCTCGCTCTCGCTCTCTCGCGCACACACACATTCACGTACAGTGTCTCTGTCATTTCCTTTCTTTCTTAGTTCTGTCACGTTTCCCATAAACGCAAATACACCCCAACAAAGTCTTTTCTCTCGTCGTCGTGAGATCGCATTTACAAGATTTACAAGCTGGCGTCAGTCGCGCCTTGAGACTTTGGCCGTTGTGCCATCTGGCCGACCTCTGGAGCCGTTAAGCCGTTGTGTAATATGAATTATCAAGCTGCCGCACGCTGTGTTCGTTATTAAGCGCCACACTGATAAAGACGGGGAGGAGGGAGAAGTCGGGACAGAAACGTAGAAATGTTCACGATTTTGGTCGTGGTCACGTTTTTCCCTCAGCTGAGACGGACGACAAAATAAGAGTACATTTTAAAAACCAATCCAGAATATAAATATGCAAATGCATCATTATTATTCACTTACAATCTGAGTTGTCTTACTATTATTATTATTTTTATATCGTGAATCACTTCTTTTAAAGTTTAATTCCTCATTTACGCTTTGCATTTAATCCCCGCCCCCTCCTCCAGTTGAGTGACGGCAATCTCAGAATGGTGCTACGGGCTGTCTGTCCATCCATCTATCTATCTTTCATTGTATTTAATCTGTCTGTCTTTATATACAGGCCTATCAGTCTATCTAATATGTATCCAAATATCTGACTGTCTATTAATCCATTCATCTGTCTGCCTGTCTGTCTGTCTGTCTGTCTGTCTCGGTATATTAACCTGTTTAATTTGTCTATTTAAGTTTTATCCAACTTCTGTGTCTGTCTATCTGTCTGTTGGTTTTTGTGTCTGTCTATCTATCCGTCTTTTCTATCTATTGCTATCTAGTCTGGCTATCCATCCATCCTGTCCTTTGACGTCCATTTTGTTTGTTTTTGTACATCACAGCAGGAGCGGAACTCTTGGTTTTGCTCATGATTTGATTACGAGTACGATTCAGGAGCTTATGATTAAATTCTGAGGAGATTTTGTGCCTCTGGACGGCGTCATCACAGCCGCGTTTGTAAAGAAACACTGGGATTCGATATCGTATCGCAGCTCCGAGGCGTGTAGGAGAAAAAAGCTCGGGGATAATGTCATCTCTCATGATTTCATACAGTTTGTAATGTAGCATTTCACTGTGTGTGAGTGTGAGAGAGAGACAGTGTTTGTGTGTGTGTGCATGCACATGTATTACACACGGTGGGTCGATCAGCTGCTTTTGACAAGCAGTTAAGCAGGGACTCACACACACACACACACACACACACACACACACACACACACACACATGCACATATTTCCAGA
>JBCNYG010000023.1:31653444-31669006 GCA_039654305.1 Porochilus rendahli
TAGGAAGCATTAGTAGTATTATTAGTGTTGTTGTTGTTGTTGTTGTTGTTGTCGTCATATTGTTTTCATTCACCAGCATTTTACATGTTTTAATCCATATCGAATTCTTCAAAATCACCCATAAGACAAGAGATTTAAATGTACACTGTGTAAGATTTAGCAGGATCTAGTGGTGAGGTTCCCGACTGTAACCAGCTGAAGCCTGTATGGTACTGGGCTGCTGTCGAAAAATGGCGACGCAAGATGGTGGCCTCCATGAGAGAGGTCCCGCTCCCCATATAGATATAAACAGCTTATTCTAAAACTCAATTTCTTGAATTCCAGAATTACCTTCCTGTAGGCTGACTCGTCGTTATCTGTTATCAGAACTATGACAATTGGTGTCGACGGTGAATTTGACGATGGTGTTGCTGGTGTGGGTGGAGGAACAGTTGTGTGAGAAGAGGGGGAAGAGGAGCGGGCTGAGGACACACCCATGTGGTCTTCCGGTGTTCAGGATGAGAGTGTAGGAGATGTGGTCTCATATCCTGACGTTCTGAGGACTGTTGCTAAGAAAGTCTAGTATCCAGGTCCACAGTGATCTCAATATGCCCAGGTTGCCCAACTTCTGAACCCGTTTATGTGGTAGGACTGTATTGAAAACGGAGCTGAAGTCTACGAACAGCATCCTCACATAGGAGTTGCTGCTGTCCAAGGGTGTGATTGCTGGTGTGGATCAAGTTCAGCTGGGATGGCAGCCTTAATGTGAGACAAGATGAGTCTCTTAAAACATTTAGTGATGATGGGGGTCGGGGCAACTGGGCGATAGTCATTCAGGCAGCTCACTGTACATTTCTTTGGCACTGGAATGATGGTGGCTGTCTTGAGGCAGGTGGGAACCATACACTGCAGTAGCGAGAGGTTAAGGATGGTGATAAAGACCCCTGCATGTTGATATGTGCATGTTTTAAGTACACTTCCTGTTACGCCATCTGGACCAGTGGCTTTCTTCACGTTGATTCGTAAGGTGGCTCTGATCTGGTCGTCGTCCCTCTCTGGAAGAGCAGGGCAGGTGTGTGCCTCTCTGTTGTGTTGGTTGATGCGTGCAAAGAGCTGGTTCCCGGTGTCTGGTTAGGGTGCTGCCCGAGGAGTCCGCTAATGTTTGCGTGTCCTTGTAGCCAGTGAGTGTCTTGATCCCCTTCCACATTTTCCAGGTTCAAGCTCATGTTGCGATGTTTGTTGATTAAACTGGAACGAACCTCGTCATGTGTAACTCCTGATATATAGATAAACATTGCATAGGATCAGGTTTGATGTGGTTTTCTCGAAGAATTTTTGCGCTCTGGAAAAGACAGATGTGATAGGAAGGGACGCTGTTTTGATTGGTCATGGGTTTGTGCAGAGCTGAGAATTTTGCTCTCATGGTAACGTGGTATCACTTAGGTAAGAAAGATCAATATTAAATGTGATGCATTATTGTTAAATGGAAAAAAGGTAATGATTTGGTAAATGTCTGTGGTCTATGAGGAATAAAACATGCAGTGTTTAGAACGTAAATGTTTTGGAGGCAATGTTTGCTCATATATTTATGTTACATTAATAAAAGGAGACCCAAATGACTTCAGTTTCACAACAACATGACAATGTTGTAATGGTTAAGTCAGTTGATGATAAAAAAATTAACCTAGTCTGCTGTTTTACTCTGTATCATAACCATGAAGAAAATTCAAAGACACGTCTTTCCACAGGGTTCAGTGTTTTGTGTTTTTTTTCTTCCCCAGATGAAGACGATGTCAGCAGACGAGAAGAAGTTCCAGCAACAGATTATGGCTCAGCAGAAGAAGGAGCTCACCACCTTCCTGGACAACCAGAAGAAACAGTACAAACTGTGCAAGGAGAAAATTAAAGAGGTGGAATTTCTTTTCAACTCTATTCTCAACACCAGTTAGCTAATTACTACTAATCGCTAATATCACTGTCAGATATGTAATCAGACATTTTCAGTTTTGAGTGTAGCAAAGGTGTTGATGGAAAATGGAAGAGGACCTAAGCTTGAGCCTTGTGGGACACCAGTCTCTCCGTCTCACATTTAAGGACATGTCCCTCCAGGTAGCAAGCAATCCGTCTGATTCGAAATCTCGAGAACAGACAGGAGAGTTTGTAACTGACCGTGTCACGAGATCTTAAGAGGTTCTTTAAAATAAGCTTCGTAGCCCGAGGGATCTTTCTAACACCCATCAGAGTCGTGGGACTTTCAGACTGGCTCGGGTCTTTGAGATCGTTCTGGAAAAGAAAGACACCAGACTGTACACCACATGCTTCGAAAGAAAAGAGAGATGTGATACCGATTGGAAGTCCAAGATTTAACTACTAAGTGTGTAATGAAAGTTAAGACTTTCTCACTCTGTCTTTCTCACTTTGTGTCTTTAGGAGATGAACGAGGACCACAGCACCCCGAAGAAGGAGAAGCAGGAGCGTTTGTCGAAACATAAGGAGAACATGCAGCATTCGCAGGCGGAGGAGGAAGCGCAGCTCCTTAGCCAGCAGCGCCTTTACTACGATCGGAACTGCAGGGCCTTTAAACGCAAAGTCATGACCAAGAGACACGAGTTTGAGCAGGAACAGCTACGAGAGGTACAGTAGGGGGCAGAGAAGAGGCAGTGTGCTGTGCATGCTGGAAGGGTTGGTCTGAAACGGCTCTCGTGAATGAACAAGTTAATGCGTTTACATTTACTCTCCATGGGGGAAAATGTGGTTTTGGGCAGTCCTGGGATTCGACCGACATGCTACTGGCCCCAAATCTTGAAGAAAAAAGGTGTTTTGCTTTTATGTTTAAAAAATTAGCGTGAAACAGTAAAGTAGAACTATGAGAGATACCGTACAGTCGTTATTTCATGCACCAGTGCAATCCTTTGGTCCAGTTGACAACAAAATCACAGCGTTTTGACCCAGTGTCCCGTTTGTTTTTTTTGTCCAGGAGCTGAACAAGAAGAAGACGCAGAAGGAGATGGAGCACGCCATGCTGATCAGACACGACGAGTCGACTCAGGAGCTCGAGCACCGGCAGCTGAGAACGCTGCAGAAGCTGCGCATGGATCTGATCCGTCTGCAGCACCAGACCGAGCTGGAGAACCAGATCGAGTACAATAACCGCAGAGAGAGAGAACTGCACCGTAAACACGTCCTCGAGCTCCGGCAGCAGCCCAAAAACCTCAAGGTGCCTCCACCGTACTGTGTTTCCCCTTCAGATCTATTTAGAGAGCTGGAATGACTGGATTATGAGTCACAACGGTTCGAACGTCACTGTCAGGCTCTGCTTTTATTAGATTAAGATTAGTGCTTTCGCTCAAAAACCCCAAAAAAACCCACATTTCCCACATTATCACCACACATAGCAGGTCTCAGGTGCATTAGGATAATAAAAATAAAAGTGCTGCTTTCTGAACATCAGGCTGCGTTGGGTTTCTCTGCAGCATGTTCTAATTCAGATAGCTCCGGCTTCCTCCTCTGATTCCTCGTTTGTACTGATCTTTCCTCGATAGTTCCGATATCCTTATTGTTTGAATTTTTTTCTGTCCCAGGTGATGGAGCTGCAGATAAAGAAGCAGTTTCAGGACACGTGTAAAGTGCAGACCAAGCAGTACAAAGCGCTGCGGCACCACCAGCTCGAGGTGACGCCGAAAAACGAGCACAAAACCATGCTCAAAACCCTGAAAGACGAGCAGACGCGCAAACTCGCCATCCTGGCCGAGCAGTACGAACAGAGCATCAACGAGATGATGGCATCGCAGGCGGTAAGACGCGTACCCCGCCCTAACATGACTTCGTACTACTGATGAGTGGTTCGGTAAATGAGTGAGAAGGTGATGGGATGTTGAACAGCATGGCGGCTAAAATAAGCCCACAAGGAATCCGTGAAAATAGGAACAATGAACATCGTATTTTATTGAATTACGACTCATGAATAATGTAGATTAATTATAAATATTAATGTAAGGCATCCTCCGAGGAAGAATTTACACAGAATAACGTTCATGGCTAATGAAAAATGCTCACGAATTAACCAAGAGTGTAATTAGCATGTTTTCTCTCCAACTTGTCATATAATTCAACGTAAATGTAAATATAGGACCCGAATTAAAGACATGGGACAAACGGAGGCGCCGGATGTCTTACCTGTCTGTCGTGTCATGCTTATGATGATCGCCTTTCTGCCTGGCCGCGCAGTTTGAGCGCGCCATGCGGCAAAAATAGACCAGGCGCGTATTTTTAGCATAGTTGCACAGACATTCGCTTCTGGGATGCCTGTGCAACATGCCATGAAACACCTGGTGGAAACACAAGCTTTGCCTAGAGTGGTCACCATCACCTGCGACGACCGCGTCACCGACGCTGCACTCCACAGCCGCGCCTGGCGGGAACCTGGTTTGACGGCTGCGAGCTAAGGTGAACGCAGGGTTTGTGGAACATGAGAAGAGACGGAATGCTGTGTTTTAGAGGAAACCGGACGAAATGTGTTGATGTGCAGCAGACAGAGCCTGGTATTGAGAAGCGTATGGCTGATTTCACGGTTTTATTTCTTCCCCCTCATGTGTGTTGTGTGCTTGTGTTTGTGTAGCTGCGTCTGGACGAGGCTCAGGAGGCTGAGTGTCAGGCTTTGAGGCAGCAGCTGCAGCAGGAGATGGAGCTCCTCAACGCCTACCAGAGCAAAATCAAAATGCAGACGGAGGCGCAGCACGAGCGCGAGCAGCACAAACTCGAGCAGAAAGTGTCACTGCGCAGAGCTCACCTTGAACAAAAGGTAACGCCGCAACATCAGAAACCCGTAACCCCATCTCCGGGTCAGAAATATGAACCGTGACGAGGATGTTACGGATAAAGCGCAGCTTGTTTAATAGTTTCAGCACCGACAGGAAAACATTACTAAAGATCAGTGAATCGTACGACGCTAACAGCTAAGCTAAAAGTTTAGCATCTGACTGACTGTATTTGAATTACCACGCCTCCTCACGGAGTGACAGTGATGGGAATGAGTCATCTTCACCAGTTTTTAACTCCCTGACGTACTATCCACATTCATAGAGCTGTGTGTCAGAAACTACATCAGTGCGTCTGTTTGAGACGCTGGAGATTTTTGTGTGTGACACGATGGTGTGAGTTCCAGTGCTTGGAATGAGTTAATATTTTGTAAAAAATATGTAAAAATAGTAGTCAGGAAATAGTACTTACAGATACTACAAACAATGACAAAATAAGTCACTTAAATAATTAAATAAAATGACTAAATAAAAATTATAATGATAATGATAATAATAATAATGATAATTATGATAATGATAATGATGATGATGATGATGATAATGATGATAATAATAATAATGATGATGATAACAATGATAATAATAATGATAATAATAATAATAATGATAATAATAATAATAATAATAATAATGATAATAATAATAATGATAATAATAATAATAATGATAAAAATTATGATAATGATTATGATAATAATGATAATGATGATCATAATAATAACAATAATGATGATGATGATAATGATGATGATGATTATAATAATAATGATCATGATAATCACAATGATAATAATGAAAATGCTGATAATAATAATAATAATAATAATAATAATAAATTTATGACATTTGGCAGTCACTCTTATCCAGAGTGACTTAGATTAATAGTTTTTTTATATGGCTGAGCAGTTAAGGGTTAAGGGCTCCAGGACCCAACAGTGACGCCAGCCTTTGGATCAGTAACCCAAAGCCTTAACCTCTGAGCCACCACCGTAATATCCACTATAATAGTAATAACAATAATAATAACAGTAATGAAAGTAATTACAGCAATATTAATAAACACTGTAAAGTATGAAGCAGATGAAATTGTCATCTATAACATATTGGAAAGGTAGTGGGAAGAAGAATAATCTTATTTAATCCCACCACATACCTATCTACATACCTTGATAGATAATAATGCACCCGCTTCCCAGTTAATATCTTCCTTTGGTGCACCCCTCCTACCTCAGAACATGTTTAATTCTACCAAAATTATTGACAAGTAAACAGAAAACAAAGGATATAAATAAATATCAGTATAGAGAACTTAGACAGTAAACTAGGAAGGAATTAATAAAGTAGCCGATTAATGAGTAACAGAACGTAAGCCATGGGCCTGAAATCACCTGTTTATTAACTCTCCCCCGCTTCATCCCCGTAACCCGTGATTGATTTTAATGTTTGGACATTGTTCAAGGTCCACATTCGCATTGTTCCGTAGTTTGACTCCGATGACCCATAAGAGTAATAATAATAATAATTCCTCAAGAGATTTATTTTTGTCTTTGTCTATTTGTATCTGATGTATTGTATCACTCTATAATTATCAAATAGCATAATTTTTGCTTTGCTCACATTTCATGATAAGCAAATTTCTTTATATCAAACCACATCTTTAATTTGCTCATTTCATCAGTGATGACGTGCAGTAGCTGCTGTAAATTTTCTCCAGGACGAGATAGAGTTGTGTCCGCATGCCCTGCACGACCATCAAACAACACTAATTTTAATAACTTTAAAATCTTGCATATGTTGTTTAAATATGATAAATACTTTTGGTCCCAACACTGATCCCTGAGGAACACCCCAAGCAATGTCCAAGCTCTCTGAAGATGAACTACCCAAGCTCACAAACTGCTGCCTCTTGGCTAATTTGAAAAAACTGAGGGAGTTTTTCCTTGCCACTGTCGCCGCGGGCTAGCTCATTAGGGATGTGTAGGGGGTTGTAGAGAAATTTTTTGATTCTTCCCCAATTTAATTTACTATGTAAAGCTGCTTTGCTACAATGTCAATTGTAAAAAGAGATATACAAATAAAACTGAAATTGAAATTGAAATAATTTAACACAATTCCCCTCATGCCATACCTCTCTAGTTTATGTACTAATATGTCATGGTCGATGGTATCAAATGCCTTTTTGAGTTCCTGCATATTTTTTTGTTCTGTGGCATTTGTGATTTCCTCTACTGATTCTGTTATAGCCAGTAATGTCTATCAGTTAACTCTGAATCCGTATCATGAATACATGTCTTCTCTCCGTAATGAACAGCAATCTAATATTTACATCCAGAGACCACAACATTTAGGAACTTGTTAATCTGCACTGATGGTGCGGTGGTTCAGTGTTAGCACGCTCGCCTCACAGCTAGAAGGTCCCGGGTCCTCCTGTACAGGTCCTGCTGTACAGTGGGCTGGTTGGCAGTTCCAGATTGCCACTAGGCGTGAGCGTGAATGGTTGTATGTGTATTGGCGAGCTGTTCAGGGTGTACCCTGCCTTCGCCCAAAGTTGGCTGACACAGGCACCAGCCTCTCCGTCACCCTAATTAGGATTAAGTGTCTTAGAAAATGAATGAATGAAAGAATTTGCCTACACTTGTTTTTTAGTGAGGGATGAAAGCTTGTGAACCCTTTTCATCGTTGTTGTATTAATTTCCTTACAAGGTTAAATCAATATATGCACAGCAGAGTTCTTTACCATATATGGAAAAAGGCCTGAGCTAGGATTGGTGGGTGTTGTCACATGGGCGTGTGCAACGCCTGATTTCTGTAAGACCTAGGGATGTCCGTGGAGGTACTTCAGTCTGAAAAAGTCCGTGCTGCACTCGAATACGGCGTGGTTTGATGTGTTCAGCGCTCATGTTTGTCTTGTGTAAACATCTGGTTATGTTTAACTGCGTTTTATGAACAATACATGGTGTAACGGTTCGATTACATTGGCATGATGGTTTCCTGTCGGTTTCAGATCGAAGAGGAGCTGGCTTCTCTTCAGAAGGAGCGTACGGACCGGATCAAGTACATGCTGGAGCGGCAGGAGCGCGAAGTCGACGCCTTCGACATGGAGAGCCTGCGCATGGGCTTCAACAACCTGGGCGCTTTAGATTACCCGAAAGACGACTACAGATGAGACATGTGACCCTCTCTGCCTTTTAAAAAGAAGCAAAAAAAAAAAAAAAAGTCGTCCTCCACTCTTTTGAAAGGCCCGTGCGTTTTTTGCTACTGACAAAACCCTTTTCACGTCACGACATTACGACATGCTGGATAACTCCCTCCGTCATCGGTGTTTAATATGATATATCTATAAATATATAAATATATATAAATATAAATCACGGTATTATTCATGAAATAATGAACCAGTTGCAGTGTTGATGTCCGTGATCTTTCTCGTGCAATGATAACACTTGATGTAATCGATGAAATAGAGATTTAGAGACGAAGGACAGCAATACACACGTGCGACACGTGGTGGTGGTAGTATTGCTACTGTTCATGTCCACACACACACACGTTTTTAGTGATATTTTCAACAAGATTTTTAGATTTTAGTCTTATCACTGCTGAGTCTCGCTGGGTTTTGGTATTTACTCTCCAGACTGAAATGATTCACACCTTTTGAACAAAATTTGATACGAAAATTTACACCATGTACAGAAAATGAACAGCTGCCTCCGTATTCCTAATTTCAAGTAATCAGGGTGAGGAACCCACTTCATTCCTGCGCGATCAACGATCAAACCTCAGCATGAGGTCAGCAATGTGAACACACACACCCCAATCTGAATCCTGCTGGCACAAAGGGCTCGAAGTGAAATGTGGGCGTCCATTATGTGTGTCAACTTTTATGTAGTTTCTTAATTCCTTTATTTTTTTTTAGTAATAATAATAATGACGAGCACTTCATTCAGCGTCTCTTGGCCTGTCGCCGAGGACGACCTCTGACATTTCGATTTGTTGCTTTCCAGAGCCATTTATTTTATGTTTTTTTTTTTTTAATAAGAATCAAGAATCCTGTGAATAGAAACCTTGCTTTACTGTTTGCATGCACTTTAAATTTGTTTTCAGGTCCGAGAGAAGCATGATTTCTGTCCCAAATGCTTTTAATTATATTTGTAAATAAATAAAACGCTCAACACACGTCTGTCTGAATGCATTTTTATTCGGTTAGTTTTAACCCATCATATTAACACAGTGCATGAAGTTAAAGCGGAATCCAATGTTCACTGTTCTTAAATTAAAGAAAAAAACTAAATCCCACATTAAGTGCAACATGTTGGAAGTAAGGCGAGACTCCAGACTGAAGGAAACATAGCTGATTGGTCGTTTTCAAGTGGGCGATGTAACTTAAATCAGAATATCATTTTAGCCAATCACAGTGAGGTTAATGACTGCGATATCATTGGTTGTCAATCTGCCTAGCAACAAGTGTCTGATTGGATGTTACTCACTATAGCTATTTGTTCAATGTACCGAGTTGGTTTGAAAGTGCACTTCAAAAGTTTCACAATTCCACTCCATCGTTTCTTATTAAAACTCAACACGCCATGCACGTCGTGATATCTTTAAATATCGCAATGTTTTTATTTCTGCTATCTCGCCCACCTTGAAAATCCCAATCTCTAACCATGTGATAAAGCTGATGAGAAGTGATCGATTCATTGTTTATTTCCCTGCTAGCTGCTCATAAAGTTTGGGGACGTAGTCGTCCCACTCGGCCTGATAGCAGGACCCGGCCACTGGTGCGCCAAGGCCGTACTTCTTGCGGAAGTTTTGGATTTTGAATTTTCCCCGGTTGTCTCCGGAGCGGTTGGTCAGGACGGGTTCGGTGCAGCTGAGCGGCCCTGACTGCTCATACACCAACCACACGTAACGATGGAGGCCTGGAAAGAACCAAGGAACGACAGAAAGAAATAATTATCCTGTAGTAATGCACAAAATACGACACATTACCTTTAAATAGTGGTTTGATTTCTATACACGATTTATAATCCCAATTAGAGTTTAATAAAGTTAACATTCATTCACTTTCCAAACCGCTTAATAATATTTGGGTCGCGGGGAGGCTGAAGCCTCTCTCAGCCGACTCTGGGCGAAGACGGGGTACACAGCTCGCCGGTCTGTCGCAGGTCAAAGTTAACGCTGCTGATGAATTCTTGACTTTAATTGGTCAGGTGTTAATATTCTATAATAGCTCATTTGAACGAATCATTGCAGGTTTGTGTTAGCACGCTCGATCCATGAGCTGGATATACTCAACACCATACGCCTACAGACACTGCAGAGTTTGACATTTAACAGTGCAACACATACCAAAACTCCTCCTGTGAACTCTGACCTGTCCCGAATCCTCATCTGACCTGCAGTAACATCATTTATTAAATCATGACAGCCCATGTACACATCTCACCGGATCCTTTCGGAGGACCAGAACCAACGTAGTCAGACATCACGCAGCCGCTGGAGACGTCGTTCCCTTTCATATTCACCACTAGGAAGTGATGCCATTCTCTACAGGGGGATGGGGAGGGGGTAGAACAGCAGCCAAACACGTTCGTTAAAGCTCATAATTCATACACATCTTTAAATCATGTTTTTAAACATCTCATTGGAATACTCATTTCTGATTGGTTCATCTCTGCATTCAGTGATCTGTTATTTCTTTACAGCCCACTGATATGCAGAGCATTAGTACATCAGGTCACGGGGACGAAATGACACTGACATCTGCGACCACTACAGAACCAATCAGCGGCTGAAAAGGAAGGTACCGGTTCTGGTACTGCGTTGGTCATGGGTGAGCACGTACCTGAATTTGTGATCCTTCCTGCTCGGCGCGTCCGGATCAGTCATGGCTAAAGTGTACAGCTTGCTCGAGTCACAGCCTTCCCATTCGATTGCCGTGGGCCGATTCTGCACCTGAACGAACACACACACAAACACACTCTTAGCTAGCTGTTTGTCCTTCTATCCCTCCCTCTCTTGTTTTATCGTCTGTCTATTACTGGGCCTTCAATATTTTAATCTAGCGTCCCTCTGTCCATCTTCCTATCTGGCAGCCGTGTCAGTCGCCTTTATCAGATTTAAATGGTTAAAAGAGATTAAAAAAAAACAGTGTGCAGAAGGTTATTAGTTCAGATCCCATGTAGTGTATTTCCTCAGGGAGTACTGCACTATTTGGAACTGAGCCTTTCCCAGAATTAACAGAAAAATAGGACAAGAGATATTTATTAAAATATTGGCTTAATGAAGCACAGCCTTCTTCATCATCATCATCATCATCCTGACACAAAAATGAAGTCCTTCTCAGTAAACTACATTAACAGTGACAGTTTAACCGTCACGCGGTCGTGTGGACCAATCAGAGCTCGCGGTCTCATCCGGGATATTTACGGTAGTGAATAACCTTTTAAACAGCCGTTGGCTTGGAAACAAACTTGTGGTTTTCATTTTTAAACAAAGAAAATAATTATAATTTAAGAAAAAATAGTTTTAATAAGTATCATACATATATATTTATTGTCCATAGAGCTCGCGGTTGTTTCTGTGACTTTTAAACACTGAAAAGTAAACTGATTATACACAAATATCTTTAAAAAATAAAAGTAAGACACTGAAATGGAAAGTGTGTGTGTGTGTGTGTGTGTGTGTGTGTGTGTGTGTGTGTGTGGTTTCTTTCACATTCGCAAACTCGTCAGTGCGTGTGACGTCACCACGCAGGAGCTCTATTTTGGAAGCACGCGGTCTGGCTGCAGTCAAAGCACTTACGTAATGGACGTAAAATATACGCAGTTTTATATTCGTTTGCGATTTGCTTTACACAAAGCTAATATTAGCAACAATACCTAAGTTGTGCATGCTAACCTGAGTGGGAGTGAGCACTTTCCCCAGCTCCTCTATCTCCAGAGAGCCGTACTTAACAGTCAGGGGTTTGCTCGGCTTTTCGTCCACCTCAGTGAGGGCGAGAGGACCCGTCCACTGCTCGACATCCACCGGCATTTTTAATCACGATTAACTGCACAGACAGGAACCCGAACAACTGCCGTCTAGACCCTGACCAAGCCTTCTCCTTCAGGTTGTTCTCGCGTTCCTGTTGTGGATTGATTCCCCGATTAACCAATCAGTTTTAGCGAATGAATTGACCTTTTCATTATGATTGGTCAGAATGCTTTAATGGACCCGCCTATTATTGTTTTAATGACATTTTTGTTGTCACGAGAGGGCGCCAGAGAACCACTCGCGCTCTCTGGTCTGCAATTGGTAGATGGGTTTTCGTATTCTGATCACTGATTGGCTAGAATTTTAAATAAGCGTGCGAGGGAGAAAACGTTCTTAAAGCTTAATAAACTAAAACAAAACAATGTTTAGAATTCTTATTTTTCTTATTGAAAACATAAATTATATATCTGTATACTGAAAAATGGATTTCTAATAAATGAGCATCAAAATAAAATCTCCATTATTCTAATGCATTTTATAAAGAATGAATGAATGAATAAAAACATTGAACTAAAAAAATGTTTAATATAATACTTTCTTGCACATTAATTAGTAATCATAAACCACAAAAATGGGATGGTATTGTGCTATTGTGTGCGCGATCGTTTATGAATGCTTGTATTTTTTCTGGTCTTTGATTCAATTCCTTTTTTTATATATTTATAATTATAGTAATAATAATAAGTTGATGATGACGATATTTCTTGACAGAATGAAACGTCAAACGCTTTTCAAGGTTACTATGGTGATGTATAACATATCGCGGTATATAACAACCGCCCAACCCCCGAACGTCCAATCAGAAAGCTGCATATAAGTATGAGTGCGCCAATCCCAATAAAGGGGCGGGATTCTAAGAAAACGGGAATGTCGAGTTAAAGTAAAAAGATCGGTAAATAATTAATATTTTTTAGAAACATTTGTAAATATCACCTGTATAAAACAAAAATATTTTGTGATGTTCTCGAAATTTATAATTAAATTAGTAAACGGATAGCCAAAACGCTCTATAGAACAATTATTTTGACTTTTGTTTCAGTCAAATCAGCAAGTAGTTAATTAATTGTTGAATTTATATCAGGCACCTCGTTGGACACACTTGTCACTCAGGGGTCCTTTCATTTGTGCATAACAACATGGCGGCGGCCTTATGCAGAAACAAACGCAGACTGAAACCGTTCTGTCACTTCAGTCTTCAGTTGCTTCGAAGAACTTTTACAGGTAAGTACATATTTCAATATTTTACATTATGAACATGTGCAGTAGAGCGTTTTGTTGGAGGGGAAGCGTTTGTGTTAATGTTTTTGTACACTGTAAGCGCTGAATTACATTCGAGTTGTCTCATTTCTTTTTGTCTGAGTGAATAAAGGAGTGAAAACGCAGTCTGTTTACTTTATCTGATGTTTCTTAGATTTCTACTATCGAGATATAATGGGTTTAACCAAAAACAAAAAGGTTTTTATGATGTTAAAATCTTCTGTAGAAGCTGTGTACAGATTAAGAAGTAACACAGTTTGCACTGGACATGTTGGACTTTGTGTTTAATAAGGGGGTGCACTATTTAGGGAGAGAGAGAGAGAGAGAGAGAGAGAGAGAGAGAGATAAGGGGTTGTGCACGCTGTTATCAGGTGGGGTATGTGTTAGTGACTTCTCCACTTTATGTAAGAGACAGATACAGTATCCGGGTGAGGGAACATCTGCTTCACAAGATTACGGCAATGTTTCTGCCTTTCAGTTAGATGAAAATATCATTGTTAAAAACACTGTAGTATTTATTCAGGATTGTTTACATTCTTTGATCACTTACCCACTGACTATTGAGTTAAGAATGCAACACTTGGGTGTTAAAGGTCCAATGGATAAATTGCAGGACAGTTGTTAATGAATGTTGTAAATGAATTTTCACGTGTAGTTCTGCTCTGTACCTACAGCAAAGTTCGATTATGACCTGGTGGTTATTGGAGGTGGGTCTGGAGGTTTGGCGTGTGCGAAAGAAGGTACAGAGACATCGTATGCAGGAGCTGGGGAAATAAAATGAAATGAAACAAATACTTGGATAAATATTATTTTGTTTAGTTTATGCAGGATTTAATAACATTGAGTTTATACAGTAAATGATAGATATAAACTGAATCTGTGCTCTATTGGCAACATTGCAAGTTTGGAAAGAAAATATGTGAGGTCTAAGTTTTTTTTAAGCTAGTTCTAGTGAATGAAATGTAGAATGTTTGAGAGAACTGTGTCTTAAATCTGGTCTTGTATTTCCTCAGCTGCTCAATTGGGACAGAATGTGGCTGTTCTGGATTATGTCGAACCTTCAGTCAGAGGTTTTGCCTCCTTAATATTCATTTTGCATTTTGGGAACATTTTATTTATAATTTTTTTAAGGGATTTTCACCATTTCTGGGTGTTCTTTGTTTCAGGTACTAAATGGGGTATTGGTGGAACATGTGTGAATGTCGGCTGTATTCCGAAGAAGCTCATGCACCAGGCTGCTCTGCTCGGAACGGTGCTCAAGAACGATTCAAAGAAATACGGCTGGCAGATCTCTGGATCTGTATCACATGACTGGTGGGTTTCTCTTTGATTGAACAGAGTGATGATTAATATTTGAACTAGACATTTATGTTCTGAACTGCTTAGTCCTGTTAGGGTTGCAGGGGGCTGGAGCCTATCTCAGCCAATTCTGAGTGAAGGCAGGGTATATCCTGAACAGCTTTCCAGACCATTACAGCACCAACACATTCACAATCACACCTAGGGGGATTTTGGAACAGCCAATGAGGGAGGAAACTAGAATACCCAGAGGAAACCCAAGCAAGCACAGGAAGAACATGCAAACTCCACACAGAAACTCCCTCACTGAGCCCAAGACCTTCTGTGTGAGACGGATGTTCTATCCACTACACAGCAAGTGTTTTGTTCTTTTTTCCTCAGAGTGCATCCGGTGCTGCATATGGTGCTGTTAAAATCTCTTTTCAGTGTTCACAGCTACAGGAAGTATGTCGTTTCTCTACAAATCTCGGAATGTACCCTTGCCCTAGGCTAGGACGCAGTCTGATTCCAAATACCCTTCCCAAGTTCACCAGACAGAAAAACAGCGCCTCCTTGTGGTGTACATTTGCTTTGAGTTACGTCAAAAATTGCCTTCAGAAGCCAGAATATCATCCCGGAGAAATCTACTTAGTAAACATTCACCCAGGTGTTCCAAATTAAAAACAAAAACATGTGAATGTGCAAGTATTTACCTCCATTATAGTGAAACCCCTGAATTAATTCTTTAGGAATGGAATAATGTAATGAAGTGCATTAATATTGGGTTATTCCATAAAATTTCAACCAGTGGTCCTCACCTGACCCCCTCAGATTTTTCAGATATTTTTATACACTTAGAGTGTGTGTATGTATGTGTGTGTGTGTGTGTGTGTGTGTGTGTGTGTGTGTGCGCATAATTATTAGGCAGGTTCTTCTTCTCCTCAGGAAAAATGGGCCAAAAAAGAGAATTAACTGACTCTGAAAAGTCAAAAATTATAAAAAAGTCTTTCAGACGGATGCAGCACTCTTGAAATATCGAAGATATTGGGGCGTGATCACAGAACCATCAAACGTTTTGTTGCAAGTTGTCAACAGCATCACAAGAGACATGTCGCAAAGAAAAGACGCAAATTAACCACCAAAGATTTGAGAAGAATCAAACATGAAGCTACCAGGAACCCGTTATCCTCCAG
>JBCNYG010000023.1:31753976-31765578 GCA_039654305.1 Porochilus rendahli
TATGTGTGTGTATGAATATAGTGTGTGTGTGTGTGTGTGTGTATAAATATATATATATGTGTGTGTGTGTATGTGTATGTATATATACATGTGTGTATATGAATGTAGTGTGTGTGTGTGTGTATATGTGTGTATATATATATATATATATATAAGAAGTAGAATTGTAAAGTGTTAATATTGCTTAAAAAAACAAAAACAATGATTAGTGCTAAAGCAAAGTGCTCTGTTGCTTAAAAATTGTTAGAAAAGTGTATTTTTTAATTTTGGACTTTGGATTCAGAGCTTGTATTACCATTTATCTGAGGCCCCCCTAAACACACACACACACACACACACACACACCCATGCATTAAAGTGATGTTTGCTAGTGTTTCTGACACACAGTGCTTTTGCCAGTGCATTCCTCTCCTCTTGTGCTTTGGGAATACCTGGCTGCTTTATATCTTCCACATGCACGCCCGAATGGCTCTGATTTTGCGAGCAGGAGCGCGAGCACGCTGACGAATCCTTCACTGTCTCCGAACGCAGACGAGTCCATCAGTCTCTCCGGACAATGCTTATGAAGTCGATTTTACGCTCGGCCGTTTGATTCCAGCATCCAGACCAGATGCCTTTCACTGAGACGCAAAACACACACACACACACACACACACGAGCACGCATGCACATGTATACATTCATCAGTATAGTCATTGTAATGACACAGAGTATGTGCTTTTGCTTAACAGCCACATGAATGTGTGCAGTGCATTCACAGTACACAATACTGCAGCGTGTGTATTTATTTACACGTATATACCCACACGTTTTATATAGATACACTATTTATATTTATATTATTATGTACCATAAAGACATGCACAGGATTATTTACTTATACAGTGCCTTTGGCCAAAAACTACAAACACACGTGTGTGTGTGTGTGTAATAAATACAGCTCTATATGTTATAATGCACACATTGGTGTGTATGTGAATAGGTCATCCTTAAACAGATGCATGCACTTATGTAGCAAAGACTTACATCTGCTCACTCAATAACACACACACACGTGTAGAGCATACGGCATCATGTAGCCGTTGGTGCAGCACGTACCTTCGTGTCTTTTCACAAGAGAGCGAGTGAAGATAATGATCTCGCTGTAATACTTTACAATATGTCACAGCGCTGCCCATTATGGAGATTTATCTGGTCTCCGAGCCGCCGTAGATCACAGAGGCTCTGTAGATCGGTAACGTTTAGCAGGCGGACGTTTCTTCCCCTTATTTATTGGGTCCCTTTCGCCGCTGCCCACGGATTTTACTGTCAAACGGAACATTTTACAGAAATACAAAACTTCCCAATTAAAGCTCTCTGCAAAATGGCTTCGCGTTCTCTTTCACTCTTGTGCACATTCGGTCCATCAGAGATGGTTCAGCCAGGCCTCTTACACGTTCTGCTCCAACCCAAAGTGACGTCGGAAAAACGTTTCAATGTTTAGCGGGTGATGAGTGAGTCGCCGGAGTCATGTGCAGCTTTCTTCTGCTGGGTCGTTTGGGAGTCTGTCATCACATCAGCTGATTGGTGGATCCAGTCACAGATCTGCTCTTTGTTGTTTTGTTTGTTTATTTATTTATTTATGCTAGTGAATTTAAAGTTAATTGAATCATTAAGCAATAAACCCATTTGTCTTACTTGTTTATGAGTCACAAAGCTCGATTATCGATTCCTCTTTGTTATCCAAGCCGATGGATCTGTCAAAGGCTTGGTTCATTTGGGTTTTGGGTGAATGCAAAAGTATTGGGTGCCCTCCCTCATGATGGAGAAGTTCCTACTCCTTATTTATTCTAACAAGATAATCAGCTCAAGATTTGAAAATAACAGCCAGTGAGGTTTATTCACTCATTCATTCATTCATTCATTTTCTCAGCCGCTTAATCCTAATTCGGGTCACCGGGAGGCCGGTGCCCATCTCAGCCGACTCTGGGTGAGGGCGGGGTACACCCTGAACGGTTCGCCAGACCATTCCAGGGCAACAACCATTTACACTCACACCTAGGGGTGATTTGTAACAGTCAATGTGCCTACTGTGCATGTTTTTGGACTGTGGGAGGAAACCGGAGTATCCGAAAGAAACCCACGCGAGCACGGGGAGAACATGCAAAGTCCACACAGAAACGCCCCGAGCTGGGAATCCAACCCAGGACCTTCTTGCTGTAATGTGGATGTGCTAACCACTACTCCACCGCGCCGCCCACTGAGGTTTAAGTTTCTTTAAATTGTTTATATTCTTCAAGAAAAAACTCCATCAAGACATAGGTGCCTTAATTTACCCCTTTGATCCTGGTGCCAATTAAAACGTTGGTCACTGCTCTGCTGACTCCACATTTGGTTGATCTTTTATTCTGAAATGAAAGTCAGAGCAGTTGAGGCTTCTTATCCGCTGTCCCCATGGCATACAGGCATAACTGAAGCCCGCTCTTCCAAAATGGCGTCATGATTGTTTGTTACCAGCCAGAACATCCCAGCTAACCCTGAGTTCCTTCCTTGTGGCTCCACAGATTCAGGGCTCCGTTCCATTGACCAATCCCGGAGTGTCCCACCTGCGTATCCGTAGTGACGGTAAGATCGTAGCGGCAGCCGGCTGGGATGGAAACGTGCGGCTTTTCGGCTGGAAGAAGATGAAGCCGCTGGCTGTCCTGCAGCACCACAAAGACCTGGTTCACAGCGTGGCCTTCTCCGACCATCCTGAGCCCCCGAAACGCCTGATGGCGGCAGGTTCGAAGGATCAGCGCATCAGTCTCTGGTCTATTTATACAGAGATTTGAGTTATACACGGACCTTCTTTACTGTCAACAGTGCAAAATGCATATGCATGACTATTAAGGTTACAACGAGGCATGTTAGCAGTTTTCTTCCTCACGAAAACCTCGCATCGCGTTACAAGAAAAGTAGTTTTTGAAGAAGCTTAAAAGTTTGAGCTTGGCACACAGATGCACACAAAGCCCCATGATGGATTTGATGACTGGGGTTCTTTTGCAGCCCTGTACTTCCAGCCAGAAGGATGAACAATCAATAATAATCAATTAAATAACTGAGACATAAATGGAGTGAGTCTTTAAGAACGCTTTCAGAAAACTCAGAGGCCATATGCCTATTAATTCAAGCCATGTGTTCCAGCATGGCTCCCATTTCTTTGTGTTTATCTGTGGCTATTGAAGTTAACGCGGGTCTCCATCTGCTCTGCGCTGATCTAAACCCCAGAGCACAGTGACTGAGCATCCTTCACCAAACGCCATCAAACCCAAATGTCGAGCCGGTCTTGTCATACCTGTGTGTGAATATCGGAAAGCATCTACAGTGTTCACACCGTTCACACGGGTTCATTACGCTTGGCAGGAATGGGAGCCTAGCTGAATGCTATCTGAGTGGTGTGTGGTGGAAAATGTTAGCGTTTCATAAAGAATGTTGGGGTGATGTGTGTTACGAGCCAGCATACGGCACGACCGCCGAACCGCTGCCACATCAAGCGGCTTCCTGAAACGAACCGTCTCCTGTCAGGTAATTCATTAGCCGTCTTTACCGAGCGTAAAGCTTAAAAGGTCAAACGTTTTGATTCAATTCATCAAGCACGGTCCACTTAATACCACACCAACACAAACTGGCCGTGTTTTAATCCGTTATATTGTCAGCAGCAACGTCAAACCATTTTCCGTCTACACTGTTTGCTTTCCTGCTTCGATAGATCTGTATTTGCGTTCTCAGGTCGCACCTGAGCGGCCGCGCATAACTCACGGATTGTTTTCTTAGAAACCGGTGGCGCGCTTAAACGCTGCCCTGTGGACTGACCCTGCCTGCATCCATCACGCCGAGTTAATCAGTAGCGCACGGACAGGCCTGTTTGTTAGCAAGATTCATTGGGCCTGCTTAGCCAAGAAAAAGAGAAAAAAATCTGTTGAAACGCGCAAATGAATTGCGACACTGATTGTGTTATTGTGTTTTATTACACTGAAATCCGTTCTAATTAAACACTGGGAGTGTGATTAATGGTTCCACTGGCTTTTGAAATAAATGTTTTTTTGTTTTTACTTGAGTCGGGTGTGTGCTGTTCTCCAGCAGATTCTCCGCGGCTGTGTAGGAGAGCTGGTTCTCCTTCGTGCCTGAACTTTCAGAAATAAACAGAGCAAATGGGATCTTTTTTACAGTCGCGACGGTCATGCTCTGGTACCTTGATCCTGGAAGGTGTATGTGGTGTGTCTTTAATTAGCTTTCAGTGAAACTTTACAGCTAGCCTACCTACACCAGTGGGTCTTAAATTCCAAGTTTGTGCATTTCCTCATTTTTTAAAGGGCTTTGGAACAAAAGATGTACCATGGATGGAAACCCAGTGGGAGTATGGTACCTTTATTTCTGAGGGTGCGGGAACCCAGCAGCATTTTTCCTCCACCGTGATCGAAACTTTACCACCACAAATAAGATTAGTACTAAAACTGTTATTAATTTGTTTGCTTTTTAACATTTGTCTTTATTCTCTTTATCCTCATGAAAAAGACCAGCATTTATTTCATGTGCGGCATTAATAGGCTTAATTTTAACAATGACAGTTATAGTTTTATTATAATATAATTTTATTTTTAAGTGTAAGGGACTTTTCTTTTTGCAGTCACGCGGGGATTCACGCGCCTCGTTCCCTCAAAGGAGGTGCCAGGAAAACATCAAAAACGTCGCACGCGGTTTGGAATATCCCATCAGGAAGAAGGGGGGCGGGGGTCTCTTAGGGGAAAAATAACAGCGGGCAAGTCGCCGGTCAGAGGTGGGTGGAAGACAAAACCATTTCAGTTCGTTCTGGACCTTCATTAGGTCGGTCCTTGTCATCTCGGGACATCCTTTCGAAGTTTTGTCCGTGACCTTTGACCACGGGTACCCCCCCTCAGTGATAATGGCTTCCTACGTCCGTCTCCTGTAGACCTTAAATACATGAATACACCCAACAAAGTCTTCCGCTATCTGTCTGGAATAAATCAACTCGCCAGGGTTTATGCGCATGCGCCAAAACGCCAACGCTCTATAATTTATTGACTATCTTTTTTTTTCGATTGATTTTTTTTGTTTGTTTGTTTTTTTTGTTCGAAAATGTTTAATCTTAAGAAAACATTGCAGCATTGTATTTGTGGTCGATGTAAATAAGTCTGTTTTTTTTCATTACAAAAGAAGATCCTCTTTACTATTATTTACTATAATAATCTAATAGAAATTAATGAAATGGTTTAAATGGACTGTTTTATTTACACTTTTTTAAATGTAATAATAAATAACAATACCCAATGACCATCTATAACTAACTGCAATTTTAATAATATTTTTCAAACTCCTGGTGATAATAAAATAATAATAATATTAATGATAATAATAATATGCTTGTAATATTAATAATTTAGACAAATGAATCACTGAGCATTAAAGGTAATGGGGTGGTATAAGGAAACATCTATCTGACAGTATAGCCTATATAAAAAATAGTACATATTTATTGGTCACGTTTTATACTGACATATTATTAAGTGATTTTTAACAGAGCAGTCATTCAAGAAGTCAATAAATGCCTCTACCAGCAAGTACCTGCCTTCACACCGCGCTAACACTTCAAGACCTGAGGTTACAAAGGTCATTCCGCTATTGTCCTGCCACTTCAACAAGCCTCCATTAGGCATAAAGGACAAACTCAGTATTGTGTTTAAGCTGCATTCAGACGTCAGGGCCCAGTTCTGCTCAGGGTTCGACTGCAGGGCCCAGTTCTGCTCAGGGTTCGACTGCAGGACCCAGTTCTGCTCAGGGTTCGAGTGCAGGACCCAGTTCTGCTCAGGGTTCGAGTGCAGGACCCAGTTCTGCTCAGGGTTCGACAGGTGAAAAGGAGGAGAACCTTTCATGATCCCGACACTAATTTTAATCCTCGAAAATCTCAGCTTGTGTCTCGATGAAACCGGGAGCTTTTGGTTTTCTTTGGTAAACTCGTCTGATTAGAAATATCTGTGCTGTAATATCACCGCTGTCGTGTAAATGTGCTATTATTTGTGGTGATGTGTTATGTTCGGGAATAAATGTCTGTCTGTGATGGCTAATGGAGCGTGAAATATGGAAAGAAAACGGAAAATGTTATTCGCATTGTGTCTGCTCAGTTTAAGAGCCTGTTTAATTCTCTCCTAAAAGTATTCTTAATAACTACAACAACATAAACAACAATAACAACAACAATAACAACAATAGTAATAATAATCCTCATCATAATAATGCTAATAGTAATAATAATAATAATAATAATGTTAGTAATATATTTGTAAATTAGTCTGACACGCTTCAGTAATTTTATTTTAGAATAAAGAAACAAAACTCTTTACAAGTTAAACATTTCTCGGAGTCATGGGCTCTTCAGGACATTTCCATAATTAACTAAAATCACAGATCGCTGCCCTTTTATAAAATAAGAGCTAATAGATATATTTAGTGAATCAAAATATTAAGAATCAAACTTTCTGTTCAAATGATCTTATTAAATAGCCGGGATTGACAAATTCAAGTATTCTTATTCTTTTAATTATCTTTGTCTTATGTAGATTCGATCGATAATAACCATCAACTATTTCCTGGAAACCTGTGATTTTCTTCGATATGGAAACATTATATAACGCTGCCGTCATGTGGATAAGATTCTCGCCGTCGGGGAGGCGTGTAGTCGGCTGAGAAGCGTTTACCCCGAGTTTAATCCCGAGTTTCTAAATAAATACAGACAGACAGGCAGACAGACAGACACATACATAAGCACTGAATGCGGTAATGCTAAAAGTCGCCATAATGTCACATTTAAACTGTGAATCATATATATATATATATTGAATTTTACAGCTTTTAAAACGCATCATAACCACCTGGAAGTGATTAGTACCCGAAGTGGTAGACTGTCTTTTTTTTTGCCCTTTCCGGTGGGGTAACTGGTGTCCTGTGCACTTATTTTTTTGTCCATCAAAGACAGCTCGCGGAAGCTTCACTGTACCTCATATAGATTGTGTGTGTGTGTGTGTGTGTGTGTGCGTGCGTGCGTGCTCACCTGCTAGCTCTGTTATTTCATGAAGAACAAACAAAGAGCCCATAAAGGAAGAGTCCCACTGCCCGATGTCCTCACGGGACAAAATCATTCCCGGTGGTTCCGGTGCTCCAGACTTCTCCTTCCTGCCTTCTGATATGATCCATGAAGAAAACGACAATAACTCTGAGCGCTATAACACATCTGATTGAGTATATACTCTAGAATATGATGTAATGTATAACACACTGAGTTCAGCGTGGTGTTATAGCTGCATCTTAATGAACACTGTAAATATAGTTCCTAAAACTCGAACAGATTGAATCATATTTTAGACCTATCATCTTCCCTCATGAATCAGAATGCCTTCTAGGTCTTCCTGCTTCGCCGTCTGTCTGTCTGTCTGCCTGTCTGTCTGTCTGTCTGTCTGTCCTTAACAGCTTCCACAACCTGGATGTTTTTTTTCCCTCTTTTCTTTCCTATAAAATCAGTACCACAAACAAAAAAGAATTATACGAGCAATTAGTTGTCGCCAGAATTGCTGGAAACATTGTTTAACCTTTGACACCACAGAAAGTCGTTAGGTGTCAGAGGTTACAGCTTGTTTTCCTCTCAGACAGTCGCTTTGTGGAAAATATCAGGGGGAAAGTTTGATGCAAAAATAGAGTTAAATCAGGATGTGGTGGCTTATGTTCTGCCAAGTCAAAATCTTTTTACAGTTGTCTTTTTTTATTGAACTGTGTGGTTTTTTATTATTATTATTATTATTATTAAGAGTTCTCTTTTTTTTATTGGCTCTAACTCTTAGGCATTAACATAAATTATTATTGCGCATCAAGGAATTTATTTAGATGTTTGTATGTGTTTAATAATTTCTATATAAATATCGTTGCAGGTTTTTCTGTAGTGTTGTCTTCATAGCATTTCTTCTCCATTTCATATTGTTTTTATTGTATTGTACTAAATATTTCATAAGTGTATATGATATCCTGCTGCACGGTGTGTTTTATAGCACCTGTCTATAAGCCTGGAGGGATTCAGTTGTACAACCAAACAGTCGAAGCATGTTATTCTTTCCGAAATGAAAAACAAAACCATGAAACCATGATCTGATGTTATCTTTAGCGCTGCTCTTTGTTTGTTTTTTAAAAAACAAGTTTCTTGTTAATAGATCAAAAGATCTCCAACATATCCAATCAGGGAAGTGCAAATTGTTGTTTTGCCCAAGGAACCGGTGTACATTCTATGCTTGAAAAATGTAAACACGTGCGTGTGGCGGCCTGCATGGTGCAGGTGGACTGACGGATCTCTTTGATGCCTTTGCAAGTCTGAATTGTGTTAGATTGTCAAGCCACTGTTTGCCAGGAGACTCCAGATTTGCTGTCCGAAATAACTTTGTGGTCCTGTCTCTCGCTCTCTCACCCTCAGTGTGTGTGTTTGTGTGTGTGTGTGTGTGTGTATATGTCTCTCTCTCTCTCTCTCTTTCTCTCTCTCTCTCTCTCTTCTCTCCCCTTGTGCATGAGGTGAATGTTCTGTTTTTGTTGAATGAGCCAGCTATAATTTTTATGCATTTGGTCTTCAGTGTAATGAAAATGAAATCATGAACATGTTAAAGTTTCAGTGCTTTCTGTCCAAATCAAACACGAATTAATCATGTTTAGACACACACGCGTAAAGCAAAGGAGCCTTTTTTTGCCCCCAGGTTGTAATTAGATAAAGCCCTTGGGGGAATCTGACAAGGACAGAACAAGGTAATGGAAAATGATGTTGAAAGTAAAACATTTAATGCTTATTTTACAGGTTCAGCTAGGTCATTCTGTCCAAATTTATTTTGAACTGCAGTAAGTCAGTGCCGTGGTACAAGCTTCTCCGAGTTGCTTAAGATGGCCTAATGTTTCGATGGATAGTAACTCAATCAGGAACAACAACAACAACAAAAATAACATAAAATATCCCAAGGTGTCTCTACACCTTCAGATCAGCAACATGCAAACGTCCTGGCTACCTAGAAGCTCAAGGGCTCAAGAATATATAACTTATGGCTTTTTTTAAAAGCAAAAAAGTGCATCCAACACAAAATATCAAATCCGTAAGTCTGCAACAATGCATTACTTCTTAATGTGCTGGAGTCTACGTATACTGTAGTCTTCAGATCCTCGAGTGCCCTTTCACGAGTCAGATAGGATACAAGACACTGGGGGCAAACGGAAGCTGAACTCAATTCCTCCAGGCCTGTCTGGTTTTTCCGTAAATACATTTCTCCGTTTAATAAATATGGCCGTTCATCCACCTCCAACGACGTGCTCTTTCCAAAACTTGACCCAAGCTCTGGATGTGGAGAACGTGGCTGTGTCCTTTATATAACGGAGAAAGAGCAACTGTGTATCTCGGGGTGTCTCTGTCACTGTGAGTCATTATCTCGGCCCATAGTCGTAATTCGGTGGCGCACCGCCAGTTGAGTACATGTTGGCCGTGGCTGGGTTCATGTGAGGAGGGTAAGTGTGACCCCGGATGCTGGGTAAGGGGTACGGAGTCGCCCTGGTTTTTGCCCCTAGGTAGTGTTCATAGGTGCTGGGGTATTTGTAAGGGTGATGGTGGACAGTGTCGGCAGCCTGGTGCCCGTCAATACGCAGTTCATGAGGCGGACTACGAGGTCCAGAGGTCAGGGGAACGGCATGGAGGCCACCGGGCACCGGCAGGGCGGGGCTGAGGACACGGGACATCAGCTGGTGGGCTGGGTCAGCATGGATGGGAGTGCCGTTCGGGTCACGGTCGTAATCTCTCCTGCTGTCCTCTGTGGAACAAAAAGAGACAACTGTTTATAAAGGGGATTTTTTTGTTTCTTTTTGTTTTTGTGAAAGTACCAATATTTAGTTTTCGTAAAATGAAAATAAGTATGATTCTCAATCGGTTAAGAATTAGTGCACAAAACAGACAGCTAATTTATTCTGTTTTTAAACAGATACATATTTTTAAATGATTTAAGGTATGTAATTAAGTGGTAATAACACCTTTTGTATTTCAGAGCTGTATAGTAAAGGTTAAAGCATGTGTACACGTAAGCGTACCACCCCAACATCAAGGAATGGTTCAGTTTAATAGAACAGGGTTATAATGATGTCATAATATCATGCAATGTTGAGTATTTTTGTGCTGAATGTTCACACGATCAGCGCGTGCTGACCCCGGGGCTCAGCCCCATATTAACAGCGACATTAACATTATACAGTTAAAAGTGTGTCTCAGGATGATGACAGTTTCTTCGAGCGCTTCAGCCGTCACTCCAGTGGAAATGTTTCGGTACAATTAGGTTTGCTGTTGGAAAATGAAGTGTGCTGTGAGGCAAGGTAAGTTCTAGGTCTCATCTGCCAGAAGAGGCTAATGCGCTCAGGAAATCACTGTTCCACAGAGCCGGAGTGTGCGAGGGGAAAATGGCAGGGAGGATGTTTTTGGTCTGTGCGGCGCATGTCCTCTGGGCATGCAGCTGTTCAAACTTCTGTGTATTGAGGGCTGCAATCTGCCAACTGAAAATATTAAGTGTTGGGCCCTGTGGAATGTATTTTTCAGAAATAAAACGTCACCGCCATGTCTGATGATGGTCTACTCTGATGCCAAATTGCAGTAATGGCTGTTCAGGGGTGGTGATGGTGGTGGGGATTATTCCTGCAGCATACATTTACAGGACATGTGTTTGTATTCGTATAGCGATAGCGTGCTGAAGGTTCTAGCAGATGTACGCACCATTGCAGTAGCTTGTAAGATTGGGTAATATAGAAAGCTTCATCATAAGATCTGCACTGGTGAAGCATGTCATCTCTATTTATATTCTTATTAAAAGAAGAAGGTTTACATGGTTCATAGCTACCTTTCTCTGTACCGTTCTGCTGCGGGGGCGAAGACATTGGATTCCTTGTCCGTGCGAAAGCACTGATTATTGGCAGCGAGCCTGGCCTGTGATTCCTGGGCCTGAAAACCAACACAAAGCGTTCATTACAGAAAACACACAAATAACTCGGTGTGTATTTGCTTATTACTGTACTTCTATGCCTAATCACAGCCTAGATTCCACAAAACTTATACAAATCACAGTATAGAATTCTTTTTTTTTCAGGAGTCTTTGTTAATGTACAGTACAGTTAGTAATATAACCTCCTTGTTGCAGTGTTATTGTCTTTTAAACATCATCCTGTGTATTAATAAATTGTATACAGCCATAGATATAGATACAGAAAGTAGCCAGTTTATGTTTCATATTTCTTTAAATATGTAATTTAATATTATATTTAAAAAATATATATATTTTTAAGAAAATGATAAAAAAAATGACAATGTTTATTTATTTATTTATTTATTAAACTTACCAGTCTTCAGGATCACAGTCTCTAAATCCCTTTGCAAATGGATTACTGGCGATTTTTAGCTGTGTTATCTGTCAAATAGAATACAGAAATTGTAGTTAGACTGCACATCATCATCATCATCATCATCATCATTATTATTATTATTATTATTATTATTATTATTATTATTATTATTATTATT
>JBCNYG010000023.1:31861445-31877849 GCA_039654305.1 Porochilus rendahli
TATTATTATTATTATTATTATTATTATTATTATTATTATTATTATTATTATTATTATTATTATTATTATTATTATAGACTCAGGATGCCTCCTCAATTGAGCTTTCTGTAAAACTGTACATGTAGTTAACACTGATGGAACTCATATGAAAATCAAGAAATTTATTTGGTCTTTGGTCGTCAAACCAGTCATTTGCAAAAATTCTTACAAGTTAGATACCATCAGCACTCCACTGTGAACTTCACACATTAACTAGAACTCTGAGTGAAAAAAACATCATAATATTTACAGGTCAGTCCACAACAGAACATTTAATACCATGCATGTCAGACAAGGTGCCGCTAAAAAAACCCTATAAAAACAATGTGTTCTCAGCAGCAGACAATATCTTTACACGCAGCAGATGGAGAGCGCACCTTCCTCAGGAGTGTCAGAGCCTGACGAACCCAGATGATCATAGATCAGAGTGAGAAGCAGCAGTTAATGGGATATTTCGACATGATACGTATTTCTTCATGGTGGTCTGGATCAGAGATATATCTGGGATGTTCTGGGGAGATTGTTCTGCATTCACATCCAAATCCGAAAGAATCCAAGTACTACTGTGAGACACGTGAACACTGACCCTGAGGGAGGCCAGAAGAAACAACACAAAATCATCAGGAATATTTTACTAGAAGCGCGAAACCCGTGAAAACATTTCAAAATCACTTAATCCCACATTTGTTTATTAAACATATATATATATAATAAACAAATGCATGTACATATACATACACACACACACACACACATACATATATATATATATGGTATACCAAATATTTAGCGCTACCTCGCTGTATTGAGCACTGTCTAACGGAAAATCGACCCAGGATTTTATATATATATTTAGCACATTCCACCTCACAGCAAGAAGGTCCTGGGTTCAGTTCCTGGTCTCAGCGTTTCTGTGTGGAGTTTGCATGTTCTCGTGCTTGATTGGGTTTCCTCCGGGTACTCCGGTTTCCTCCCACAATTCAAAAACATGCACAGTTGTAATTGTGTGTGCTTGCCCTGCAATAGCCTGATAGCTGTTCAGGGTGTGCTCCGCCCTCACCCAGCCTTGGCTGAGATGGGCACCAGCCTCCCCGCGACCCTAATTAGGATTAAGCGGTTCAGAAAATGAATGAATGAATGAATGAATATCCGTTCCCACAGTAGCAATATTGACATTCTGAAAATGAGAAAAACAATAAAAGCAGATTAGCGGTTGACGCTAAGCGTAAGTTTATTAGAATGTCTTTTCTGAGTAATTTGTCGACACATCCGAGGTAAATGTCAACGTTCCTGATTGATGTGCCACATTTCCACTCACTTTTTCATCACAGTCTAACAGCTACATTTAGGCTTTAAAAGTCATTACGCTGAGTCTTTAACTAGTTTACACCTGGCGCCTGTACTATTCCCAGTTGCCCAGCAACACAACTTTTGTTTGCTTTAACCGCTTGAGCAGCAAGTGTATGCGAAATGTGCCTAGGAACTGCTGTAGCACTGCCCGAAGGAAGAGATTGAGAGATAGAAAAAGTTCCCTAATTTAGTGTAAACGTAAATAAACTAGCGGAATCTTGGTGCATGTTGACTGCGGGACCGAAGCAAAGATCCATCTAGATACATGCATCCAGAAAGGCTTAAAAGCCTCGGTGAAACTCGCTCCTGATGTTTTCCATATTTGCATGTGGAAGATTTAATATTGGATCCAGCTTGAACGTTGATCTGTCTATATAAGCTAATCTCCGCTCCTCAGCCAGCTAGTTGAGGCTTGGGGACAGTACGGTCTCATTTTTCCGTGTCTTTGTGAGCGTTGTTGACAGTAAGATCTTTTTTAAAGACTGTTTTCATGGTTGTCCCCGAAGCGGACGCAGGCATGTCAGCCTTCAAAATGGAAATCCATGTGCAAAACGCTCCCTAATCCAGTCTGACAGTGGAATTTGATTTTTTAAGACACCTACCATTGAATCCTCCACACCCAACCTTAAGTAATGAGAGATTACGGCTAATCTCCCATACGTTAATGCAGAGGGGAATTTCAGTCCGTGTATGGGTGGAGGGGAGGGGTGGGGTGGGATGGGGGGGTGCTCCTGGCTTTAGCTTTCAGGTTAGTGTTTGTATAATACTCGAGTTTATCCTTCAGTGCCACCGTCTGATATTAAACTGTAGCCGTGCGTAGGTCTATCTGCACCTGTACACTTATTCTTCATTCCCTTTCAGCACTAATTAATCGCAGACGTGCAGTAATGTTGAGCTAAATCAGGTGAACAGATCCCAGACCTACATTAATACACTCGTTTACCCAAAGAAAGAAGAAATGAGAGGAAGTTTTAACTATTTTAACCTGCATGTAATGAACATCACAACACGTAGCATATCGCGGCGGCACAGTGGCTACGTGCTTCGCTTCGTCCTCACTACACAGGGACTTTTAAATTAAAGTTTGATTTGAAAAAGATGATATCATTTTAAAGCTTTAGCACTAGCATGCTAAATATCACAATGTCAGACATAAATTATGATCATCACACACCTCGATGTGAGTTTTTTTCGAAACCGCTAGCACCTTTAGCGATGCTACCGTTTAGGGTATATTAGCTTAAAAGAAAAGAAAACGCATGGTTTAGCGTACACTGGAGAAATGATCACTATTTCAGCTTTCCAATCCAGAAACCTGCACAATTTTTAGATTTTTAAAAAACCCATTAAACAATAAATGTCGTTGTAATATCACGGACCGACGATACTACAAGACCGCCATGTTTAGCTTTTGTGTCGGGTCATCTGAGCAAAGTAGCTGAGAGCTGGCATCTTCACGTAAACTAGCGTGCAGTAACCCCATTAACACATTATTTCAGAACCTAAGCTCCGCCCACCATAAGTTGCACACGCCCACTACAGATGAGTAAATACACTTGTTTTGGGTGAAAATCATTGAAAGGCGATATCTTTCCATCAGTCCAGTTTTCCCAGCTAGCGCTTGATGTAGAAAGAATATGGATGGTACGTTCCGTATAAAGTCACTCTGGATCCGCTGATAATGGCGGGCCTGATCGATGTCACTGCCAGGCCCACCCAGTATTTCTTCTGATGTTTTGATTGGCTGAAGATATAGTGCTTTGAAGAATGAGTCTGCCCCAGTTATCATGAAGTTTTAGGCATAACTAGATGGAAAACAGTCGGGAAAATGCGTTTCGCTGATTTGGGAATCTGAAATAGTGATCCTCCCTTCAGAGTGCACTAAACCACGTCTTGTTTAACCCATTCTATTTCGTTAGCAGACCATATTAGCCACTGGAACCTAGTACAAGATGGAGATAATAGATGGTGAATAAAGAAGTTATGCTGCCGTGCTCAAGATTACCAGTTGAGAAGGCGTTCATGCGAAACCCCTCAGTTAGCATCAATAATTCTGTTAGCATGTGGACGTTAACTCAAACCAGTGAGTAAAAACAATGCTAGCAAGTTGTTAGCCTCAAATGTTTGCACTCAGTTGCGCTCCTCAAACACTCAGACTGAAACGTGTAGTGTTTAGAGAGTGCAGGTTTGGTGAAAACTGGTGGCGCCATTACCTTACCAATACCTGGGTGCCGGAGATGATTGTCAAGGTCAAGCATCAAGGTCAAAGCAAGATCACAAAGTTCTGGAGATAAAGCACTTATAACTTTGAAACTTGTGCTAACAGACATGCTGTTACTGTGGAACACCATTTGGACTTTCAAATGACACAGAAACCTCTGACCTTGGTCGACCTCGAACGCTCAAACTCCAGCCATCTCATAAATCCTTTAAATTAGATTCCTTCGCTTATTTAATTACATCCATTTACTATAGAATACATTTGATCTCCAGGCTGCTCTATTGTAGACATCGTTCTCTGATGCTCCAGTGGCTTCCAGATCTCGTTTTCACACGGTCGGGACACCCGGACCTTGGGCGTCCTCTTCTCCGCTTTCCTGGTGGCACCATCTCTGACGTCCTGCCGCACACGTTGTTACCCTCTGTCCTCGTAAAATGGCCGAACCATCCGAGCCCGCTTCTGACACTCGTCACACTGACGTTTTCGGTGCTCATTTGCTCGCGGATATCATCATTCCTAATATGGTCCTTTACCGTATGCCCACCAGCCCATTTGCACATTTTCTGCTACCTCAAGTTTCCTCTTCTGCGGGTTGTCGAGTGGTACAGCTCCCATGGCGCAGAGTTAGCTAGTTGGATGACCGTCTTACGTGCCTTACCTTTCAGTTTTGGTGACACTCGTTTATCACACAGGAAGTCTGCGAGTAATCCATGGAGTAATATCGGGATCCATTAATCCACTTCAAAAGTGTAAAATCCCATAATGCACTTCAGGTGGTGAGTTTCCAATCACTGAATTCTGGAGGGAACATAAATTTTACATCAAATTTGCTTAAAGAATCATAGCGAATAAGGAACAGGACTCCATCTCGGCTATAAAATGGACTTCATTGTTTGTAACGTTTGGAATTTATGAACGCGCTACAGATGTGCTACAGTGGTGTGTATAGTAAGGAGGCTCCTCAGACCGTACCTGCGCCGGTTTTCCGGACCATTTCCAATCCTCCAACCTTCAATATATCACCGGGGTCTGCACGCCGTCTCTCAGCACGCAGATCCTTCAACTTTTACCCAAATACGTCACTAGGAAGGATAAGAACGCTACAAAGAAAAACCAACAAGAACTCAGAAACATGGAGGTTTGCTTTGATTCCCAGAGTAAGGGTGGGGCTGGTGGTGGTGTGTGTGTGTGTGTGTGTGTGTGTGTGGGGGGGGGGGTGTTTGGGGTATTTGACCCTTGTTTACTCTCAGCTCTCTATGTTACTGCGTTTTCTCACGGAGGGATTTTTTTTCTCTGTCAAGTCGTAGGTGATGTTTTCAGGTCGGCGCACCTGAGAGATCGATGGCGATTCGAAAGGACGGCTTCAGGATTCAAATCCTTGGCAGTCGCTCGGTCTGTAAATAAACACAGACAGGCCGCGCTCGCTAAATCTAGGCCATGTTAGCATGTTTGCCAGCTAAGCCGCAAAGCTTTTCCACATGAATAATGGCGGGATCACGCGAGACAGACCTGCTCATTTTTCATGAGTTTTCAGTGAGAGAACAGAGTTTTATTTTACTGTTTATTATTTTTAGGTCCTTATTTTAATCCCGTATACACAGGGATCTTATACTATACACAGTATAGTACACCCACTGCAGGATTATTTACTGCAACAACAACAAAAAATGTTTTATAAGCAATTCAAGACAAAAATCAACTCGGTATAAGTTTTCACTTTCAAAGAAATCATAAAAATATCAACAGATTAAAAAGTTGACGCGGTGACGTTTTCTCTAAGGAGACGTTTAACGTTGTTATTTAATGTTTTCTCAAAATAGTCTCCAGTGTTAGCACTCTGTAACTAAGTTTTCTGTCGTCTTTTTCTAAGCCGCTTTATCCTAATTAGGGTCGCGGGGAGGCTGGCGCCCATCTCAGCCGATCTGGTTGATCATTCACCCTCAAAGGCGGGACAGCCAGTTAGCTGTTAACTGTGCATGTTTTTGGACTGTGGGAGGAAACTGAAATACTCAGAGGAAACCCAGAAAACTTGTCCTAAAGTCATCAGTTTTGTCCTGGAACTTTCCACCAGAATTTCTAACTGATGAAGCTTTTTGGATTGAAAGTGAAACGTCTTCAAAAACCACAAAAAGAAGTCCGGTTGCCTCGACTCGGGATTTTTAGGATTACCATCACCTGGATGATAGAGAATCTACACCAACGTCTCCCTCTCTCTCTCTCTCTCTCTCTCTCTCTCTCTGTCTCTTTCTCCGTCTCTCTCCCTGATTCTCCCCCTGAGCTGAGGCTCAAACTTGCAGACCTTTGGGTGGATTTTTGGAATTAATAAAAATAAATAAATAAATAAATAAATAAACTATAATAATGATAATGATAATAATAACAGCAATAATAATAATAATAATAATAATAATTATTATTATTATTATAAATAATTGTAATGATAATAATAAATAAATAAATAAATAAATAAATAATTAAACAACAATAATAACAATAATGACAATAATGAATAATAATGAATAACAATTAATAATAATAATAATAATAATAATAATAATAATAAATAATAGTTATTATTGTTATTATTATTATTATTATTGTCATAATTATGATTAGTATTATTAGTATGATTAGTATTAGTATTATTATATTGAAATAAATAAAGATAAAATATATAAAAATAATAAAATAGATTTATAAAATCATTATATATTTAATTATGGAATATTAATATTAATATAGTAATTCATTGTTGTATGTGTGGATCAATAAACATTCACTGAATTTATAATATAAAATTAATTTTATTTGTTAAAATGTCATATTTAGATATCAGGATGGTATAGCGGTTAGCACGTCTGCCTCACATAAGGAAGGTCGTGGACGAGCGCGTTTCTGTATGGAGCTCGCATCTTCTCCCCTGCTTACGTGAGTTTCCTCCGGGTACTCCGGTTTCCTCCCACAGTCCAAAGACCTGCACAGAAGGTTAATTGGCTGTTCCAGATCACCCCTAGGTGTGAGTGTGAGCGTGAAAGGTTGTGTGTGTGTTGTCCTGTGATGAACTGGTGAACTGTTCATGGTGTACCCCGCCCCCGCCCCCGCCCAGAGTCAGCTGAGATAGGCTCCCACCTCCCCGCGACCCCAGTGGGGTTAAGTGGCTTGGGGAACGAACGAATGACTAAACGAATGCAGAAATGCAGCTCTCACGTTCACATGTGGTAAATGTTGGCACGTTGGAATAAAAGTAATGGCACCTGTTAGAGAGTGAGAGAAAAGAAAAGCTGCCTGGATGTTGAAACACAAAAACTGGGGAGGGGGGGAGGGGAGGGGGGTATTTGCTGAAATGCATTCAGAAGGAATAAATCAAACATGCTGTCATATTTTCCAGCAACTTCAGTCACAGTCTGGAGAAGAAACTTTAATCTATTACTTTCGAGTTTCATAACATTAAACATAACTCAAATCCGGCTCTTGGAACGCAGCTGGTTTCATACACACCGCGCACAATTACATACCATCTGTATCTCTCTCTCTCTCTCTCTCTCTCTCTCAGCCTGGATTGATTCAAGCTCCATCAGTCACTCTATTGAAAACTCATAAAACAGCATGTCCCGTCATCGCCCGGCTGGGTGTCTGCTGGCGGGGTGCCATGGCTGGCCAAGCGTGCATGTGTATGTGTGCATGTACATGCACTGGTCTGAGGTTGGCTGGTATTTTGACAGGGCTTAGTGCTGTCAGGTGACTGTCATAAAATGCAAGAGGCACGCAGGAGAGAAGGATTAGAGGGGAGGAGTGAGAATTCCTGCTGAGACAGAAGGAGAAAGGGAGAGAGAGAGAGAGAAAAAGAGAGAGTGAGACAGAGAAAGAAAGAGAGAAAGAGAGAGAGAGTGGGAGAGAGAGAGAGAGATAGAGAAAGGGGAAGAGAGGGAGAGAGAGGGAGAGAGAGAGCGCTCTGCTAAAGACACATGAAAGCCCCTTTGCACAAATATTATTCAAAACATTATAATCAGACCTCCATAAATCCATCACCCAACATCCAGCACCCATACTCACCACTATACACACTCACCCACCGCTTAAACACAGCGAGACAAAGTAAACCCAAAGTGGAAGTGCTGTACACTAGTGTCTGTAAATGAGTGGCAACAAAACATTCATCACTATAGAAACACTCCCCAAATAAAAAATAAAATGAAAGATATCATGCATTCCACTATCCCTAATCCATTTCCTAAACAGACACCGAACAGCGACCAAGGCACGCCCGCATCCTTCCATCGTTCCGAGACGCAAAACAATTGCCCTTCGTTTTATTGACGCTTCAAATCCACGCACTCACATGTAAATGAGTGTGTTTATAGTGATCTATTAGTAACTTTTGCTTCTGTGGGTGCGTGGATTTTTTTTGTTTTGTGTTTATTTATTTATTTATTATTTTTACAAATGAAAAATGTGCTGGTGGGTTTATGTTTGTTTTTTTTGTTTTTTTTTGTTAAACGTTTGCGTTTGTTAGTTAAAGTGCTGTACACCTTTTCTACCACGATAACACACAATATGTTCGCATTCACTCCAGCAGCTTCTTGGATTGGCATCTCTTTATCTTTACTGCAACCTGAAACACAGCACAGAATTACATCATAAAGGTCAATGATTTGCTTTAAAGGGGCGGTGTTAGGATTGTTTAACCATTATTGGTCATCCTAACAGCAGCCCAGCCAATAGAACAAAACAATTCCAGAATGCCAGAATTCACACGTTTATAAGGACTGATGTTGCTTGACGGACCTGCTGATGTCATAAGTGATTGTTTTTAAAGAGCTAGTAATACAAATTCACCACAGGCAGCCTTTAAACAAACTAATATCAGTGAGGTTATCAATAAAGGCATTATCATTTATGTGTCTGGAAATTTGGTTTGCAAAAGGTACGAGACATTAATTCGGTCCGTACCACGATCGGTTTGGAGGCGTTTGCAGGGGGGAATTTCAAAACTGTTCAGCCCAAGACTGATTTGCAAGTTAAAAGGCTATTAAAATACGCAGACTACTATTTCATACATTCACTGCATATTCCTTGTAAATCTGGGCAAAATTCATGACACAGCCCCTTTAATATTTTGGTATGATATTTAGAGATTTGACGCTTACTACTCTGCGATATCTAGCTCTTTCCGGCTTGATTCTTGGGGGATGAGGACACTACGTCTGAGCTTGGCTTGGCGGGGAGGGTTTCCACGGCTGGTACATCAGCTACTGCAGGTTTCTATGGAAAAACAAAAGTTATCGATGGATATGTTATGAATATATACTCACGGAATGCTTTTGCAGGAACATTTTCATCATGCCATTTGTATGCGCCAGCAGTGCAATGCATAAAATAATGCAGAAGCCAGATCAAGAGCACGATAATTATAGCCTATAAAATATAATTATGGCCTTAAAATACAAAACCTAGTGACCCAATTTCCATAAAACTTGGTGGAAAGGTGTAGCACTGGCTAAGGATGAACCCATTCAATTTTTGGAGTGGATTCTGGTCATGGGTCAGATCCAAAAATTTGGTTTTACTTCTGTTAGTGTTATGGGATACAGTATTTGGCCTTGGTGGAATTCAATGCTATACACCTTAAAATACAGAAGATCATAATATATGATAATCATGATCATTAAACAACTAGAGGGGCACTCAGACTGCAAGATACCTCCACCAGGCATAAATGGATTATTATAATTTGGCATGGTTATAATGAAATGTCTCCCCCTGGTGGACATGTGATGAACATTTTGGTGCAAATTATATCAGCATTTTTCTCTATTTTTAACATTTTTTCAACATGATCACATGAACAGATCACCTCCAAAATTTACTTGCACTACACCCTACTCAAGAAAAAAAAAAAAAAAAAAGTAATTCAAACCTGTGCATAACTTTTCTGTTAACTTGTACACGAATAAACAAAACAAAACAAAACAAAACAAAACAAAAAAACAGTATAGACAAAATAACAAACCACCACAGATGAAAACATTACCACCTGGTGGAGATAATTATGGTGACAATAGATCACAATTCACATGTAATGGGTACCAAAGAATTATGTAACCTGTGAACTTTACGTATTGTAATATGGAAGCTTCAGCTGAACAGAATTATATTTTCACATATTGAACTGTCACAGTCAACTCTGCCAAGAAGGTTGTATTTTACCATCAGTTTGTGAGATTGTTAGCAGGATTACTCAAAACATTATGGACAGATTTCCATGAAATTTCTACCAGAGGCGGAACTTTGGACAAGGAAGATTCTTCAATTCGATTTGAGACGTAATTTCGGTGGTAATCTGGATCAAAATAAAGGATTCTTTAATACTATATTGCTGGGCTTGGCGGAGATTTTCGCTCTTTAAGTGCCATTGTTTTGGAAATCCATCCAGACATATAAAATAGAGACAAATCATAAAAAAAGGGTTGATATAGTGCTTGGTGGAGGTCTGCACTCTCCTGACGACTTTTTGGTATAGTTTACTGATGTATTCTTGTTATTCAACAACTGCCAGAATGGAGAAAGGATAAACACAAACACACACACACACACACACACACACACACACACACACACACGCACACAAATATTTAAAGAAATCTACAGTTGGTTATTATTGACTCCACCTTTAAATTGACTGCTAAAAGTGAACCTAAACCTAATCTGAGTCCTGAGAGATAAAAACAACAAAAGGTCGAGGATTCAAAAAGCAAACTGTAATTTATACAGAAAATATTTACTTTCATTTTTATTTCATTACAGAAAATGTAGAAATAAAACATTGCGAGGAAAGTGTTTGAATGTAGTGCAGGGTTCAAATTCACGTGTTGCAGCTCAAATCTAATCCGTTTGTTTTGGCCTGATTAAGTGAATATAGGTATTCGACTAGCATGACTTAAACAACATGAAGTATCTGCTCCCAACACACGGCGTGATATAAATGTTTCTTAGTTAACAGTATAATTAGTGCTGGGACTCATTTTTCAGGGAACAAAAAATAAAAATGTAAATAATTGTTATTAAAAGAGTGCAGCTGATGTGAAAACCTGCCAAAGCACCAAGTTCATGCATTAACATTCCATGCAGTTGCTTTGAGTGAGAGTGAAATAAAGCTTCCGGACATGACATTAGGATCTGCCCTGAAACCGGACTTCGGTGCAGTCGGAACCTACCTTTGGTGTGGATTTTGACTTTCTACCCTTACCCTGGAAATCAAACACAATCCCTTCAATAAATAAAGCAAAAGCGATCCTGCAGCTCCAGGAATTACTGACGACTTCTAACGCCCCATCGCTCTGCTCGTATTTGCAGGTGAATAAAGTGTGAAACATCAAATAACCTTTGGTTTGCTGTCACTTGGTTTCTTGTCAGGAAAATCTTCTGGTATCAGTGTGGCGGCCAGTTTGTCCAACACTGGACCTGATTGCTGGCAGGCAAGCAGACAGTCAGATGCGTATTAGGCTCCTTTTTTATTTCCACGGTAATAATCGTTGATGAATTGCTGATTCTGTTACGTACCTTCTGGATGGAAGACGTGTCTGCAGGACGAACCTGACACTGAGGTGTAGGTGCATCTACAGGTACGCCAGTCTCAAAGTCACTGGACAGAGCATCGAGGGCCTTGGACTCATCGAACGAAGGCTGTGAAGAATTAAGAAGGAAGACGGTCATGAACGGGTTGGAGAAGTTAGAAGAGGTCTATGTACGTATCGACTTGGGCATTTCAGTCCGTTCACGTTTTTTGTCGACGGTGTTTCTGTGTGGGGTTTGCAGGTGTTCTCCCTGTGCTTGAATGGGTTTCCTCCCATTCCTCCAGTTTCCTCCCACAGTCCAAAAACGTGCACAGGAGGCGAACTGGCTGTTCTAAATTGCCCCTAAGTGTGAGTGTGAGTGTGAATGGTTGTATGTGTGTCAGCACTGCAACGGTCTGGCGAGCTGTTCAGGGTGTACGCCGCCTTCACCCACAGTAGGCTGAGATGGGTGCCAGCCTCCCTGCCATCCTAATTAGGACTAAGCTGCTTAGAAAATGAACGAATGAATAATTATTAGTATTAGTAGTAGTATTATTTCATTTCCCACCATTTTATTCTTTGAATCACTTTATTATTTATTCAGTATTAGGGTCACAGGGAGACCAAGGCCAGTCCCAGCTGACACTGAGCAAAGGCAAGGTACACCCTGAACACCTCGCCAGACCATCACAAGGCCAATACCCACACAAATACATATATAACCATTCACACTCACATTATTATTATACACACATTTTTCTTCCAGGGATTTCTCTTCATGTTTGTACAGCCTTGTTGTAGGACACAGTATTAAATAACACTAACACTAATAAAAAATTATTACCAGTAGGAAAGTAAGAAATTCATTGTTAACTTGAAGAAATGTAGAAATGTGGATAATGAGTTACCTGTCTAGCTGCAGCTGCTTCTGCCTTGGCTTTAGCTTCTGCTGCTGCCTTTAATAACGATTAGAATAAGAATAATAACTGAAATGCATGATATATATATATATATATATATATATATATATATATATAATAATACAATAACATAACATAGCATAACAATAATATAACATTTATTCATTCATTCACATAATAATAATAATAACAACATAAAATAATAATAACGTAACATTACATAACATAACAATATAACCTCATATCATCACATCACAACACAACATAACATAACATATATTCCTAATTAGGGTCGCGGGGAGGCTGGTGCCCATCTCAGCCGACTCTAAGCACACTCACACCTAGGGGTGATTTGGAACAGCCAATTAGCCTACCGTGCATGTTTTTTGGACTGTGGGAGGAAACCGGAGTACCCGGAGGAAACCCACACAAGCACGGGGAGAACATGCAAACTGCACATAGAAACACCCGAGATGGGAATCGAACCCAGGACCTTCTTGATGTGAGGCAGACGTGCTAACCACTACGCCACTGTGCCGCCACTAAAATTCTTGTTTTATAATGATTAAAGATTCATGATGTACAATCATTCTGACCCAGAAAAAGAACAATTCAAAGAAACCACTGAAAGCCCAACATTGTCATGGCAGTCCTGCCCATGATGAGTGCCTGTTAAGTTCTGGCTGCAAGTGCAGACATCTTTTCAAGAAGTAGGCAATTTATTTTTCCTTTTGGCATCTCCTGTAGGCATTTTCTTGTAGTAGTAGTAGTGCTATGCTTTCTTATTACCAGGCCATTAATGCTAATAGTTGCAGACTAGCATTCAAATTGTTTATTTCAGATTGAATAACCACTGTAGGAGGTCAATGGTACATGCTAACTGACACTGCATTTACATTAAGTGCCACCAGATTGTGCATATTTATGCGTTGTTGTTGCAGTGAGCTGACTTGGATGATTTTGAGGTATTACTACCAGTTTCATACAAAAATGGTCTTCCTCTTACTTTTTCTTTTTCATTAACTGATCAGGTATTGTGTATTGTTTTGTTTGATAGATAGTATGTCAGTACTTTGATAATAACTAGTACATAGAGTACAGAGATTACAGTGATCTTTGTGCTGTGATGGCCTTTATACACTTGTGATGTGTAGCTGTGTGCCTTATAGTGTTGTGTTTTGTTTATAGGCGGGAGGTATACCACATGCAAAGGGAGCTGCTTAAGGAGCGAACAAGATGTCAGAGCTTGCAAGAAGAACTTGAAAATCCCATGAATGTTCATCGTTGGAGACGATTGGAGGTATGAATTGTATGTAGGTTTTAAGCCCTATTCTTGGGATTGGACTAGTTTTAAATGGGAAGTGGGAACTCTGAATTAATGCAAGAGTGTCTCTGGGATTTTAGTTCCAATAGCAACCTCATGTCACAAATTTTTATTATGGCCCGAGGTTGTACCATTTTTTGCCTTCTATAAAATGATCACAAGTAGTATATATCCTGTCTGAACTTACACCTTCCTAAAGACTCTGCTACATCCTCTAGGAAGAGGAATCTCTTTTTGTCAGAATGAGAAGACTGCATTTACTCTCTTGCTAAAGCCCTTTTCATGAACTTAATATCCTTGTATGATATTTCTGTGATGCTCTATTGATGTATGTCTGTATATTACATAAGGTATGTACGCACTGTTGTAAAAGTGTTGTACAATACACATGTATAAAGTTAAGAGGTTCAGTGGACTTCATATGCAGCAAACAAAGGACCTTTGTAAGAAATATGTATGATTCTGGGTGCTTTAGATGACCCCAAAAGCATAGGAACCCAAGAGCAAAGGAAGCTCATTTCAGCCGCTTGTATTCGCAATCTCGTTCTTTTGGTCACTACCCAAAATTCATGACCATAGGTGAGGGTTGGAACGTAAATTGATTGGTAAATTCCAAGTTTAGCCTTCTGGCTCAGCATCCTCTTCACCAGAGTGAAGATCAAAGTGAAACAACATCAATAAACTGTAAAAGACTTTTTAAAAGATGTGTCAAAGGAACACAGACATGGAGGATTTCAGTTTACTGAGTACGTAGCACAAGCAAAACCTTAATAAAAAGTGATGGCTATGTTATCTACTAAAGTATTTTACTCACCCACAAACCCTACAAGTCCTAAAATTTAACAGACAAACTGTATTCCAGAAATTTTTATCCGGTCCATTTGAGCCAAATCTATAAATATTATATTTGCATTTATGGCGTTTATCAGTCACCCGTATGCAGCGTGACAACAAAATTGCTGCATGGGTTATGGGTATAACATTTTATAGACTCTTATCACTGAACCAATGAGCACATCGTAATTAGCAAGCCAGAGTTAAAAGTGACAAAAAAAACTCCCTGAAAGGATATGAGGAAAAAACCTTAAGAAGAACCAGATATAAAAGGGAGCCCGTCCTCCTCTGGGTGACACTGTATATTGCAATCAATACTTTTTTGCAAATGTGTACTGTAAAGATAATTAATACTGGGTACAAGTCAGTACAAGTATGTACCTTCTTGCTGTGAGGCAGACATGCTAACCACTGAACTTCCATGCCCCCTTCTTCACCAGATAGTTAACCATAAATAGAGATCAGCCACACAAACACAGTTCAGGTGGCCCTGAGTCTAAATACATGATCGCTGTCCTCTTCTGATAGTTAAATACATCACACCTTTGTTCCATAGTCCCTTAAATTACTGAGATTGTAGAACAAGGGCTTAAAAGTCCTGGCATCGAAGGGCAGAATCTCTTTCATTCTGTCTCATTGCTTCATTTCTGATTCCCTTTCTAAAATTCTCTCTCTTTTCCTTCTCTTTCTCCCTCACTACCTCTAAATGGTTTTCCTGCAGGCGAGTGACCCGAGCACCTTCGAGCTGATCCAGAAGATTCACTCTCTTCAGCGGCGCTTGATAACCAAAACCGAGGAGGTAGTGGAGAAAGAGCTTCTGCTCCAGGTAAACACCTTGGTTTCACTTTCAATTCATCATGTCATATTGGTTGCTAATGACTTATCAATCAATTGAAAGAATTTCACTTTGATTCTTTTGACTCAAAAACATTTATATTTAGAACTAATGTTCTGGTCATCACATAGCTCTCCTTCTCTCTCTCTTTCTCTCTCTAACACACTCTCTCTCTCTCTCTCTCACACACACACACTTCATTTCATCTTTCATTAGTCCCATAAATTGAAAGCGTGAAGAGCTGTGAGTCCGTAAGGTTCTAGTCCTGGTACTGGACTACAATCCGCTCAGCCATCCAGGTTGCTTTATTGTATTTCTATAGGAAGGGAAAGAAGGAGAGAGGGGGGGCGGTATGGGGGGCATTTTGGCTGTTTGTGTGTCTGTGTGAGGGGAAGGAAGCGCACCTGCCTTCGAAAAGATTCCAGTACGTGTTACACAGGATTGCTACGGTGTGATTGGTTCGCTCTCTAATAGATATATGCGTCACCTGAAATCTGTTATTCACTTCCAGGAGATTACAGCTCTGTCTGTGACGGACTGGTCTCCCGTAGAGCATGTCAGACTATACGAAGAAACACAAAGACAAACACGTGTCTGTTTATCTGTCCTAACCCGGCCAGGTGTCCTGTCAGGGCCACAGAGGATCCGGAGTTTATTCAAAGTCAGAATACACACGAGTCCGTCACGTTCCCACACTCATTCATATTTACTCAATATACCTTCCAGTACGCTTTTGGGAGGAGGGAGGAACCGGAGAACCCAGAAACTGGAGAATTTGTGCCGTCGAGGGCAACAGTGTGAATTTTACTTCTCATCGTGCGCCCAAGGTTCGAATTTCATTTTCCCTTAAGAGCCTTTAACTCTATAGTTACTGATTTCCTTCATAAAAAGATGTCATATTTCTTTACATTTATTTTATTTTATATCTACTGAAATGAATTGAAGTTCATCCGCGATGGTGCAGATTGTCACTTTTTGTGAACCCCCTTCTTTAAGGAGCCGTTTATCAGAAATCTCGTTGCAGCGAATCCGAGTTAATCAGACAAATACATAACCAGAGGTCCTGTGCAAATAAATGCTATTGTTAGAAACAATTAAATGAAATCATCGTACTCCCAAAACTCCGAATGACGCCGGAACAAAAGTATGCATCGGGATCCCAGAATGCTTAGGGGTTGCGGCCTTGGCTTCCACAGCCTGGCAATGACAGAAACCTCCTGTAGAGTGATTGGACAGAGTAGAAGCTCTTACTCACTTTAAACAACCACACACACACACACACACACACACACACACACACACGCACACACACACACGCCCACACACAG
>JBCNYG010000023.1:32219271-32230801 GCA_039654305.1 Porochilus rendahli
TTATTTCTTGCCACCTCCGTCTTGGTTTCTTCCTGCATGGTTCGCCCTTCTCTTTCTCTCTCTGTCCCTCTCTTCATGTGTGTATGTGTGCTTTTGTGTGTGTGTGTGTGAAGGTGTGTTTCCCGTAATGTACAGCAGCAGAAGCAGCAGGCGTTCTCTGCACCAGCGCAGCGTGACACCCCATTAGCGCTCGGTCCACAGGATTGACAGAACAGCAGACGAGTGCACAGAGGCATCTACCTGCTTCCTGCACTTCTCCTCCTCCCCCTTCTCCTCCTTCTCCTCTTCACTCGCTCCACTTGCCCCGAAAAACGAAGGAACAGGAGTCACCGTTTCCACCCCGCCGCACCAACATGACTCTGTGTTCGGCTTTCAGACAGCAGGAGAGAGAGAGTGAGGGAGAGAGAGAAAGAGAGGTGATTAAACTTCAGAAAGGCTAGCACGACAGAGGTTTAATACAAAAAAATGTCGCTGAGATGCCAAACAAAGGGTTAGGTGGTGTGTGCGTGTAGGGCAAGCTGTTTTAACATTTTACTCGAGCAACCAAATTACACAGAATTCTACATCATGTTCCAAAGTTAAAGGGCGTTGTCAGGGGCGTTGTCAGGGGCGTTGTCAGGAGCATTGTCATTTGTGTGACGAGAGATGAGACACAAACTACATTGCTTCTGACATTCATGGCATTTTTGGCAGATGTTCCTCTCCAGAGCGACTGATATCTCTGTAAAAAAATTTAACCAAAGAGCAATTGACAGTTAAGGGCTTTGCGTGTGTGTGTGTGTGTGTGTCGGCCCTACAATGGACTGGCCAGCTGTTCAGGGTGTACCGCGCCATCACCCAGAGTTGGCTGAGATAAGGTTTGGCAAATAAATAAGTGAGTGAGTAAGTAAGAGTGTTTACTGAACACAAAATCAAACCCTTGTGCATGCGCAGTAGCTCTGACGCTCTTTTACAATCAGTTTTGTATTTAAAATATAAATAAATCTGCATATGGAGCTCATGGTGTGGACATTTTGCAGATGAAATCATGTAACGTGCGACAGACATTAAAGATCCCCTTTAATCCGTGATTAAATTGTTTCTGCTACTTTAGTGTTGATTCTTTTTTATTACGGTAAAATATCTAAACTAAGACCCAGTTAATAGTGTATCTAGGTCCTGATGCAGAAGGGAGTTATGGGTAAGCGCGGAGCAGAGAGACGCTCTGATGCTCTCAGGTACATATTGAGTTCTTGACATAATGGATTCCTCGTAAAAACAAAAATAGTTTTTTTTGTCACTGCTAAAATATGTGTGTGTGTGTGTGTGTGTGTGTGTGTGTGTGTGTGTGTGTGTGTGTGGGTGGGTGCAAGTGGGAACGTGTTCGCGTGTACTATGCCAGCTTATCACCTCATAGCTCATGCTACATGGGTAATGCACACCCCCATATACACAACCGATGAGTTTGTTTAAGCCTCATTAACACAGCTGACAACACAAGGTCAGAGAGAGAGAGAGAGAGAGACAGAGAGAGAGACAGAAAGAGAGATTTAGTGATCGATCGTTCATTAACCTGAGTTCGTTTTCTCGTCACTTTCACATCATGGATGACATCATGGGTGTGTGTGTGTGTGTGTGTGTGTGTGAGTAAATGGGGGTGATGGTGTGTGTTCTCTCTACAGCTGATCAAACTTCTCTTGATGATCTGGCTTTCATCCCCAATCACTGGCTAATCACACACAAAGCAACTTGCCAACACACACAAGCTTAACAGACGTGCACGAGCTGTCACCCTCTTTCTCGTTCACAGTCCCACTCCCGGGACCATCACACACTCTGCACACACGCGCGCACACACATACACACATACACACACATGCCAGCTGCGTGGTCTGTCACCGTCAGCATAGGCCAAACATTCTCCTTTCTCTCTCGTAGTAATGGCAGGGTTAGACGTCAGAAAAATGGGTGGGGTTTGTGTTAACATGGGAGGGGCTTAATGTTTAGAGAAACAATGCTAGAATCTATATACTTAAATATAGGTTTGACTGTCCATATATGAAAATACATGTGGGGACTTTAGTCCATATATAGAAGAATACAGTTCTTATGAGTGCTTGTATAGAAATGTGGGTGTGGTTATGAGTTCTTGTATGAAAATGTGGGTGTGTTTATGAGTCCTTGTATACAAATGTGGGTGTGGTTATTAGTTATTGTATAGGAATGTGGGTGTGGTTATGAGTTCCTGTATAGAAATGTGGGTGTGGTTAAGTTCTTGTATGGAAATGTGGGTGTGGTTATGAGTTATTATATGCAAATGTGGGTGTGTTTATAAGTAACTGTACAGAAATGTGGGTGTGGTTATGAGTTCTTCTATGAAACTGTGGGTGTGGTTATGAGTCCCTGTATAGAAATGTGGGTGTGGTTGAGTTCTTGTATGGAAATATGGGTGTGGTTATGAGTTATTATATGCAAATGTGGGTGTGGTTATAAGTAACTGTATAGAAATGTAGGTGTGGTTATGAGTTCTTATATGAAAATGTGGGTGTGGTTATGAGTTCCTGTATATAAATGTGAGTGTGGCTATAAGTAACTGTAAAGAAGTGTGGGTGTGGTCATGAGTGTTGTATATAAATTTGGGTGTGATAGTGAGTTATTTTATGAAAATGTGGGTGTGGTTATGAGTTCCTGTATATAAATGTGGGTGTGGTTATGAGTTCCTGTATATAAATGTGGGTGTGGTTATGAGTTCCTGTATAGAAATGTGGGTGTGGTTATGAGTTCTTATATGAAAATGTGGGTGTGGGAATGAGTTGTTATATGCAAATATGGGTGTGTCTGAGACCATCACTTTAACTTAGATGGGAATGTGGGTGTGTCTTTGCTCAGATGTGGAAATAATCAGGTATTTTACACTGGTATTGTTTGTCGACTTTTAAGATAACAGTAGTGAACCTTGGACACGCCCATTAATCCACATCGTTCGGCTGGACCCTCTTTAAACATCCGCCTCTTTTTCTATAATGATGGAGTCTGAGTGAGTCTGAGTGAGTCGGGAAAAAGCCGAGTGATGTGTGTGAATCCTTTGTTGTTACTTGTGTGATTCCTGCAGATATAAATAGTCCGACTGAATGCAAATGAGCAGTTTGGAGAACATTCTGTTCTCATGGTGCCTCTCTCTTATTCCGAGATGATTTAATGCTAATCTTAAAAGGTGATCACTGAGCTGATGTGCATGATGAATGAAATAAAGCCTGGATTAAATTAGCCATTGGTTTAAATATGCAAAGAGATACAGTACAAAGCAAAATGCTGTCTTTGCTGGAACTAACGGGCACAAAGGCCCCGCCTCCTTAACCAGAGCTGACTTTTTTTTTTTTTTTACACCCGTACTGTTGCTGTCTCTTCCTTATTTAGGCATAGAGCGAAATGAACTCATTTATCTGCAAGAGACTGTTATTTAGAGCCTGCTGTCCTTTGTGCCTTGGTTTTGGTTTCTGTTAGGTCCATTTGGTGTCATGTTGTGATTTGTGACCTGGTTTTGGGCGCTGTGTTTTTTAAAGACAGTCTAATGTATAAGAAATTTATCAAACGAACGAGTCTGGACATTGGCCTGGGCTATTCAGATTCCCTTTTATTGTGTGTAGACGATCAATATAGCTTTGTATCATCACACTTCAATGAGGAAAAAAAAGAAAGTGGGAAAAGTGAGACTTTCGCTGAGTGAGATTGTCCTTGTTTGAACACAAGAGTGCAAACGCTCAGTCATGCATACGCCCTCTGATATGCACGTTTTCACCTTAAAGTGTCTTCAACAAGCTCGAACAGATCTGACACCGTGCAACAAGCCAAAAGAAACATTCAATTAATTTCAGTTTCATTTGTATTGCACTTTTTACATTTGACATTTTCACAAAGCAGCTTAACATAGCTTTAAACATTTCTTCTACAAGCTCGATACATCCCTAGTGAGCAAGCTCATGGCGATGGTGGCAAGGAAAATCTCCCTCAGAGGACACGAAGAGGAAACCTTGAGAGGAAACATCCTGATTTGGGTGAAAGCTGATAAAAATACAAACCATGTAGAGCAAACTTCACTCCAGTCCAACATGACGTCCGGTTGGGTTTACTGTGACGAATCGACTTAATAAAGAATTACTACAGCCAGCTTTATCCATCGTCACCCACCCAAATGTATACTACCTTCCAGATGGGCCGATGTACTAGAATGGTGCTGACATGTCGAATAGTTAAGAAAAATGTTTAGATTCCTCCCTAAATGAATTTTACTCTGTAAAGCTACTTTGTGACAACGTCAATTGTAAAAAGCGCTAAACAAAAAAAACCCCGAATTGAACTGAATTAAAGTTGCACTGAGTCGGGCTGTTTGTCTGAGCTGATTTGATGTGAGTTGAGTTGTTGTCCTGATTCAAATTTCTGAGTTAATTTATGTGAACTCGATGTATGCCGGGTTCATGTCACTTGAGTCGATATCAGTTGAGTTGATGCCCCAAGTTGAGTTGTGCAGTTGGTGCAAGTTGAGTTAATGACCTGATTCAAGTTGTCAGTTGAGTTCATGGTAGATGAGATGATGTAAATCAAGTAGACGTGAGCTGAGTTGCCAGCCCAAGACAGGTTGTCCAGTTTATGCAAGTCAAGTTAATGTGAGTTAGGTTGATGCAAGTTGAGTTGATATGAGTCAAATGCATGTTAGTCACGTTTATGCAAGTCAAGTGGTTGACCCAAGTCAAGTTGTCCAGCTGAAACAAGTGGAGTTGATGTGAAAGTTGATGTGAGTCGTGTTGACCCGAGTCGAGTTGTTGTGTTGAAGCGAGTTGAGTTGATGGGAGTCAAGAGGTTGACCCGAGTCGAGTTGTCCAGCTGATATGAGTTTAGTTTAGTGAGTCAAGTCGATGTGAGTTCAGTTATTGACCTGAGTTCGAGTTGTTACGTTGATGCAAGTTGAGTTGAGTTTTCCCGTCGATTAGAGTGGAGTTGATGAGTGAAGTTGATGTGAATCAAATTGATGCAAGTCAAGTTGTTGATCCAAGTTAAGTTGTCTAGTTGATGCAGTTTGATTCGACCCGAGTCGAGGTGAGTTGACTGAATTCAGGTTGTTTACCTGAGTTGCCAAGTTATTGAGTCGAGTTGAACTGAGTTCTGTTGTTTAGAGTTGAGTTGCAAAGTTAATGGAAATTATGCAAACACCAATATGTACAGTATGTGCACATTTATCATTTGTGTATTTTAGCGTGACTATAGTTTTAAAAGGCCGGTGCGGTTAAGAATCAGTTTTTGTGAACAAGACAAGACGTAAAAGCGTATGTTCAAAAGCAAAGTGATATGAAAATTGATTATCTTTCTCAGTTTGAAATTTGAGGTTCTTGAATAAAACAGTAGCTGAGTAAAAGTCTGTGTTATGAGATTACCTGGGAAATAAAAGCAAGTTCTTGGTACAGCTCGCATGCTGTTGCACCCTGGTGTAGCTCTCTAACCATCCTCTGAGTGATGGCGTTCGGATGTTGACTAGCTTTCCATCTGTCTCCTGCTGGCCGCTGGGCTTTGTGTACTTCAGAGCAAGAAGGAGTGATGGAGGGACGGAGGGAGGGAGGAGGGAGGGAGGGAGGGAGGAGGAAAAGGATCTTTGAGCGTGAGACTGTTTTTGTTTGAAGAGTCTTTTTTTCCCACATCCGACCTTCATTTCATCTAATCTTGTTTCTACTTTTTCATAATAACCCGCTTGTTTATGAGCACCTGTGAGCTCTAAAGGGGTCCTAGGTTAGAGGTCAGAGGTCACAAGTTTCATTTGGATAAGAGGAAGAGTTAAAGATTGATGACACTCTGAAGACATTTGAGACTGTTCATTGGTTAATACTTGACCTCTTCCTCTTCCCGGAATCTGAGCAGACTGGAACAAACATGACCGCTTGTTCTCCTCAGGGAGGGAACGGGTCAAAACATTCTGTCCCCGATATACACATGCAAAGCACAAGCACACACACTCTTCCTTCGAGCATTCGCTCTCCATCCCTCAACGTCTGTTAAACTGCCTTTCTCAAGATTGCAACGTAATACCCCGGCCCGTCTCATGTCTAATTTGTAGGCAGTAATTAGTGCTCGAGTAAAAGTCCCCGTCCCAAAAGCAGCCGATGGAAAGGTCATCCAGCACCAAGCTGGTTCCCACTTGACGTCTTCCTTCTTTTGTGCGTGCGTGTGTGTGTGTGTATAAATATGTGTGTATGCGTTTTTTTTCTTTGATGGAGATTCGGGACGAGGCCCTTTGAATTTCTCGTTTAGTTTACGCAGCTTTGCTGTACACTCATTTTTGCCTTGATGGGAAAAAAAATTAAACTGAAATGCATTTTGAATCGAACGCTGAAATAGACTCGAGAACTTCAGACGTGATCACCGTGGTTAGAATGCAGAAATGGGGAGGATCTCAATTTACCTGCTAGCAAACTGTCGCTAGGACGTGCTGTAACTGTTAATAAGTTGATCAGTCAACATGTAAAGGAGGTTTATGGAGTCCAACCAAAATCGGTTCCAGAAATCCACACTTAATTCGTTTTACTTCACGTATAGCTGCTTCAGAGGACATCTTTGAGCTGTAAACTGTACTCACAACAGTGAATGCAAGTAGCCGAGAATCCAAGAAAGTAGCCGATGGGTGGGCGTGAAAAAATCTGGGTGGGCCTGCAGAAATCTGGGTGGGCCTGAAAATAATATGGCAAAAATATTGTGGTGTCCTACTTAGAGGGAGCTTAGCTTGCAAATTACTACAGCGTTAGTCGAGGAACGCAAGAAAGAAACTTCTTATTAGCTTTTGACGTGTAACACTGGGATTTGGGTCTTAGGGGGTTAATCCTACTCGGGCTTTGGTGAGTCTCAGTCGATTCTGAGTAACAGTGAGGTACACCCTGAACAGCTCACCAGTCCATCGCATGGCAAACCACACAACCATTCACACTTGCACCTAGGAACAATCCGTTAGTGTAATTTTCACGTCTTAGGACTGTGGGACCCCACACAGAAACGACCTCGCCGAGCCCGGGGCTCGAACCCAGGACCTTCTTGCTGCGAGGGGGACTTGCTGACCGCTACACCACCAAGCCGACAGATATATATATATAGTTCACTATGTTTATGGAGGAGCAAACAATACAACCCTTAAACGTCTTACTCTGTACTAATCTACCCTACAGGCAGCTTGTTTATTAGTGACGAGCGATTTACTGAAAATTACCCTGATCTGTGTACTGATTTTTTTCCTGCTCTTTTCTCCTTTCACCTCATTTGCTTTTGGAAAATACACAAACAGAAATCAATGCGAGCCGCCCGTTTGTCGTTACTGTACTCACGCATGCATCTCAATTGCAGTAAATGACAGAAGGAGCGTTTATCACTTCAGCAGACCTTTAAAAATAAAAATCACACTGATAAAAGCGCTTGAAAGGAGGCGGAATGAGAGTTTCTTGTGTTTTATTCTTCCTTTTTTTTTTCACGTTTCATTGTAAAATGCCGTGTGACATTTAAAGCATGTTTAAAAGTCAATGGCTTTACCCTGCGTGCTCTACACTTGAGCAAATGTTAACGTTACTTTAATTTCCTTCATTTTTCCCTCTTTTAACAGAAACAAACTGCTGAGCTGCGATGATTAAGGCTGAACCATTACGGCCGAGTGTACGTTACGATCGCGGTCTCTCGCGTCTCACCGCGCCTCTGGCCTAATAAGACGTTTTTGCCGTATGCAGCCTCCCTGTTATAATTACAAGCCCATCTCTCATTTCTTCGCAGGTTGTCAGGGATGTTTGATGTATTTCTCCTATAAACGATGCTGAAGTGGGCCGTGTTGATGCTGCCGTGCGCTGACAGGCATTCATGGTTTAGCTGGTTCTCTGCCAAAACATTTCAATTGGGGGCTTTTTTTTGAGCTGCACAAACTGTCATTAAATTGTCTTGACAGCAATCCCTGACAAAACACCCCCCACCCCTCCTTCCCCCAACCCCCCCCCATCCCCCCTCCGTTTCCATCTTTACTAAACAATGTTCCAGTCCGGTGCACAGCTAAATCACTGCAGTTAAATTAACCCACAGAGTGCACATTTCAAAACAATGTTGTTCTTAAATAGAGTTGTTGATTTAACGCTTCGTTTTGTTGCCTGGCCCGAAGGCAAGAAGGTGCTGCGAGAAGGTATGAACACTTCCTAGAATTACTTTTGCTTATATTTCTTTTCTGTTTTTTCTTTCTCCATACAGGCTGACTGAGGTCCGACTGAGATCTCCCAAGGCTCACTGTCCAGCCTGAACCATCCAATCACAGCCTCTGATTTTCACTGACGCCTACTTGCCACAATCAGAATTATTGGCGTGTACCAAGAAGTGTACAAGTACTTCTCATTGCAGCCATCAGTACTCAGCTGGAAGCTCCATTCCATGCCTTCAGAACCGACAGTGGTCCAGTCAGAACCACTGAGAACAACTGAGTAGTGTGCGGAGAACCACGGAACTGCTTTCGCACCAATCGGAACCATTTCCTCCCTTCTCAGGCTATCAAATCTCCAAACATCACCATCAGAACCGACACCGTACGCCAAGAAGTACCGCTCCTACCACTCAAAGCCAACATCTGGATCTACTAGTCATCTGATTTAATCAAACAATCCAGTGATCAAGCAAGAGGGATTTTTCTCATTTATATCCAAACATAAAAAGGATACCTGGAGAAATGGGTGGGGCTAAAGTCCTACTCGTGATGCTGGTGATTGGTCTGGAAAATGTGAACTGTGTGAACTGGAACCCAGTCCCGCGCAAGACCATCCGATATCACGGTGAGTTACTAATCCCATATCACATTTAACAAGGGCGGAACCATAGTTTAGACATTGGAGGGTCGAAATCAGAACCCTTCCCTAGAGAGGAGGAGTTCATTTCCCTCAATTCTTTTGTATCACTATATGGAAATGATATCGTGATCGGAATCACAAGAGCGTGCAGTGGACTTTTAAGTTAATTCCAAGTTCCACGTTTATTTGTATTTTGTTGATTTGTCTCAAACTTATTGAGATATTTTGCAATGAAAAGTTTGATATGAATTAAATGACAGATTTGGAAGAATTAAATGTAAAATCTTGATTTTAACTGAATGTAAACAAATGTATTATTGCATTGTGACCAGATACAATTGTGTACCAGAAGAACTGACCCCGATGACCATTTTGATATGATTTAATGTTATTTTCTTTAACTCACCCAAACCTAAACAGGGGTGGGATTTAACACTAGTCCGCCGGCGAGTCAGAGATCCGTAGTGCGAGAGAAATTAACTAGCAAGTCGTCCTGCTGGAGACCCGACAAATCCAACAGGCAAAGTAAATACGGTGTTCCTGCCCCGTAAATATCAAGGAGGTCTAGTAGTTTCATAATTTCACCAGTCCTGTTAACCAGTAGCTTCGTTTTGCTAAATTCCACCCCTGCATTTATATTTAAATGTTAGTTAAGTTTTAACTATTTAACTGTCAATCACGGAGTACACACCGCACACACGGGGAGAGTGATTATCTCTCATGTTATTGCATTAGCAACACAATAACAACCAAACTCTCCATCCAAACCCTCCGACTCTCACCCTCCTCTGGTTCTCGTTAGGGCTGTGTCTGTGCGCGTGCGGGAGGGGCGCATCGTTCAACACAAACATAGTTCGCCTCTGAGGCGGAAGCAGATAGCCTGCCTTATAGTGTTATTTGCTGATATCTTCACTCCAGAGTCACTTCAACATGATACATATTTTTACATTAATTTTAAAAATTGTGCACTCACGTTGGCAACAGCACTTTTATTTAGGTGTTTTGTTGCTTACTGTCTGGAAAAGCGCTAATGTCTGCTAGCTGGTCCTGCTTTTTCCGCTTTGTAGCTGCTAACAGTCCTCCCTCCATGATCTGTATCAGACCTCCCTCTAACCCGGCTGTGACAGAGCCAGTCAGAGTCGATCAGAGCAGCGTTTCAAAGAAAGCCGCCGAGGTCGGGCGCAACCAAGTGTGCAATTGAGAAAGGCGTCGTAACACACATTTCTTTTCCTTAACAAACGGATACAGGGAAGTAAATCGTACGAGACGGATCCGATCTGTTAACGGTCAAGGTTCAGATTTGTTTTTTCAAAAACAGATTTGTATTTTCTCAATATCTGGGGGCGTGTCCCCCCCTAGGAATATGTGGTTACGCCCATGATATGTAATGTTTTATTCATCAGCATTGAGTAGAAGATAGATGGAGACTGCTGAGTTCAAGGCACGGTGGTGGAGTGGTAGGCACGTCCACCCCACAGCAAGAAGGTCCTGGGTTTGAGTCCCAGCTCGGCAAGGGTGTTTCTCTCTGGAGTTTACATGCTCCCCCTGGGCTGGTTGGCCGTTCCAAATTGCCCCTAGCTGTGAGTGTGAACGGTTGTATGTGTTGCCCTGTGATGGTCTTGTGAGCTGTTCAGGGTGTACCCCACCTCCGGCCAGAGTCGGCTGAGATGGGCTCCAGCCTCCCAGCGACCCTAATTAGGATTAAGCGGCTCAGGAAATGAATGAATGAATGTTATATTTAAGCTTCTTTAATATTAGGAAGCAGACACATCTTTGGCCAGATATTTACTTTGGTATTTATTCCCAACTCTGAGATTGATGGTTGACGGGTTTGCGAGCGTGCAGCGTTGCAGACGAACACACCGCTCAGCGGGAGAGCTCAGGAGATACTCGTACATGCAGCCGTCAGCTTCTTCAGCTCCTTTGTGTCCTTCGTCTTCTACCTGCTTTATCTCCCTCTCTCCCTCTCTCTCTCTCCCTCCCTCTCTCTTGCTCTCTCTTGCTCTCTCACTACCTTGTTTTTACCTTTCAGCCTTTTTCTTCGCTCAGCTCCCTCCTCCCCCTGTCATTCTCAGGCCGATCGGGTTACCGCACGCCTTTACTGGCTCTGGCATAAAAGCACTCATTTTTCTGCCCTCACTCTCCTTCCCCTCGCTCCCTCGCTTCATTTGTTCTCGTTCTGCTTTTTGCTCCAGCGTTCAGGTTTGTGTGTGTGTGTGTGTGTGGAGAACGTCACTGACATGCAGAAAGCATTGCTCTATAACAACAGGTAGTGAACTAAAAGCAGACTCGAACACCCACAAGATTGCAGGTAGTCTGCAAACAAACTGTTGGATTAAACAACAAAGCAATCTCGAGAACACATATACACACACACACACACACACACACACACACACACACACACACAATGGTTGTAGAGATTTTAGGATGGTTTCTTAACACCATAAATGGAAGAGAAATGACAAAACAGGGAAAGAGGGAGAAAAGAAAAATATACGGAGTGTGTGTTTAACTACTGTTCCAGGTCGTGTGCGTCCCAAACCACATAAACATGAACCCTGCGTGCACTGTAGGAGAGACAGACAGAACGCGCTTGTGTGTGTGTGTGTGTGTGTGTGTGTGTGTGTGTGTGTGTGTGTGTGTGCCTTTCTGGGCAAGACAGTCAAAACCATCCAGCTCTCCTCCAGCACAAACATGTCTGTGTG
>JBCNYG010000023.1:32326584-32338526 GCA_039654305.1 Porochilus rendahli
TCGTTCACTCTTTTTCTCACTTTCTCTTTCTCTGTCTTTCTTTCACACTTTCTTTCTTTCTCTCTTTTTCTCTTTCCTTGCCTCACTTTCTCACCTTCATTCTCACTTTCTCTCTCCTCTCTTTCTTTGCCTTTCTCTCTCTCTTTTTTCCTCTTTCTTTTACACTTTGTCACTTTCTGTCCTCTATCTTTCTATGCATCTTTCTCACTTTCTCTCTGTTTGCCTCTTTTTCTATTTTTTCCTCTTTCTTTCACACTTTCTCCTCCTCTATCTTTCTTCACATCTGTTTCTTTCTCACCCTTTCTTTGCCCTCTCTCTCTCTCTGGCTCTCTGATTACCTCTGTCTTTGTTTCTTTTCCTTTGTTTCTTTTTTTCTCTCCTTTATCTTTGCTTTATCACTCGCTCTCTCTCTTCCTCCCTCTCTTGCTGTCTTTCTCTCTCTCCTCTTGCTGGATCCCCCCTTCAGCCGGTGGCCGAGCCTATCCCCATCTGCAGCTTCTGTCTGGGGACCAAGGAGCAGAACCGGGTGAAAGAGCCGGAAGAGCTCATCTCCTGCGCCGACTGCGGAAACAGCGGTAAGTTCATCCAAGAACCTCCTGACATCACACAGAATCAAACCTGATGTCGGGATTTTTCTCGTGAAGGAACGCGGCATTCCTGTAAACGTCCTGAGGTGTTTTATTCCTCTTACAGTGCGAAAGTTTTTAACGGCTATAGTTTACCGTCCAGCCGACTGTCCACTGTGACGGCGGCCGGAGACAGTCGGCGTCTCCTTTTTTACTTTTGTACTAAGATGAAAGCAGTGTACCCAGTCGACCCGTAAACAACAAATCAACACCGACGCTGGAGTTTCCTTCCATTAATGATCAGTAATAAACGTCAGCAGAAAACCTCGCCGTATCAACCGTCACACGCCGCGCACGCTGTACGCATCACTGCAGACGGGCTGTTGCTATGGAAACGAGTGTTTTAGAAAGAATTCGATTCTTATTCTGTTGGCTGATGTTTGACGAGTGTGCATTCGTGCCTTGTCCTCCGCAGGTCATCCGTCCTGTCTGAAGTTCTCTCCGGAGCTGACGGCCCGAGTGAAAGCCCTGTGGTGGCAGTGCATCGAGTGTAAAACCTGCAGCAGCTGTCAGGACCAGGGCAAAAACGCGGTACCTTTTGGATTTAAACTGTATGATTTCCGTAACGCAGATCTGGCAACCTGTAAACTGCCTTAAGTATATAAGTGAATAAATAAATAATCAGTCTGGAGGGAGGGAGATGGAGAAAGTACCTTCTAGAATGCTTTATTGTGTTTGGGTACAACTCCTGTCAATCATTGTGTAGACACTCCAGATCAACATTGTGGGGGCGGAGCTTCATGATAATGGTGTATTGAAGATAATCGCATTATTGTTATTAGTAGGAATTTTTTTCCTCCAATTACACTGGAATGATCTGAAGCCCCGCCCACTTCTGTGTATTTCACATTAGTAATCTTCCAACCTCGACATGGTTTTCTCAATGAAAGTGTGTGTGTGTGTGTGTGTGTAGGAAAATCTGTTGCTGTGTGATTCCTGTGATCGAGGCTTCCATATGGAGTGTTGTGACCCCCCACTGACGCGAATGCCGAAAGGTAAACACACACACACACACACACACGCGCCACCTGTAAGTGTTCAGAGTGTATACCTCCCCGTACGTCCTTCACGTGATTGTATGATGCTGCATTGTGTGGTATTCGTGTGCAGGTATGTGGATCTGTCAGATCTGCAGGCCGAGGAAAACGGGACGAAACGTCTTACACGAGAAAGCAGCACAAATAAAGCGGCGTTATAACGCTCCCCTGAGTCGACAGAAGGGCAGGTAACGTTACCATCGCAGGCTTTTATCTTTAATATGGATAAGTGTCGGGGTTAATGAAGCTGGTATTCACTTTGAGGGCGTGTTTATTTGTGCCCCTCCCTCCTCCTTTTCGTCCCTTTATGATTATTTATGAATTAATTAATTCATTTTAATTCTAGACTCTAAGCCTGCTTTAACAGGACAGGGTGACCCAATAAAACCTCACAGGTTTTAAACGTAAATAAAAATATTAAAGAGAATGAAATTATTTACACCCATGAACCTCAGTGATGCAGGCGTGGCGGTGCTGAGGCCTGTCAGTGCCCCGACCCCAACTCGAGCCCTTGATGTTGAAGTGGCGGTGTGGTTTCAGTGAGAAGGAGCGACGGCGCACACAGCTGGAAGATCACTGGAAGTGCTGAGGGAAATGGTTTCGGATCAGGTGATCTCGTGGCGTGGTGATGTCGGGTGGCGGCCCGTTCCCCTGACCCCGCCCCTTATGATGTTTCTGTGGCGCTTCCTTAAATCACGTGTATACTCATCCACCCCAAACGCTTGAAGCCCTTACAGTCGATATTCAGCAGGAGATCGCCGCAGTTCCACCTGACACGACCCATCACGACCCGACGAGCCGCAGCTGTGTCTAAACGAAGAGCAACATTTATTGGATCGTCTTTAAATCAAGATACATAAAAACTACTGAATGATGTTTCATGAGTGTAAATAATTTTATTTTAATTTAGCTTTGTACTGTAGGAGCTTAAATAACATTAATAAATCTATTATTTATTTATATTTCAAACATCTCTATCTTCTGATTAGTGAATATTATTTATATATATATAATTTTTTTTAAATTATGGACACTTTTTTATTTGTTTTATTCTAATTAATGTCTCAAGATTGGTTTATTTTAATTATATTTTATGGAATAAATGTTTAAGTCTTATTTATGTTGCATATATTTATATATCTCTTAAGTAATAAATATTACTTTATTCATTATTTTATTGTATATGCATTTATTTATTAATTATTTTTGTTTTAATTAAAGGGCATTTAATTTCTAGTAATTTTTATTTACATGTATTTATCTGTGTATATTTTTTATTCCGTTATTATAATTATTGTTTTTTCCTAATCTGATTTTTTTAATCTATATAATTATTCTTTAGTTTTTATTTATTTCTTATGACGTATTTAAATTCCTAGTTGTTTGTATTTATGTATTTTTCTGATGGCATGTAAGTGAGGTTACCTGACGTGTGGGTGGGACAGAACAGAGCCCTGAGCGTGAATATTAATATTAATGTAATTGTATTTGATTATACTATAAAGTTCTGAGTGTAATGTCATCATTAAAAGAGGGTTCGTGTGTGTGTGTGCGCCTGTAGGCCGGGTCGCCCCTTCAAGAAACTTCGAGGGAGCGGGTGTGGTCGGCGGCGGCGAGGCGCCGTAGCGAGTCACTTGCGGGGCTCCGCCTCTCCTCACTCGTCCTCGAGTTCGTCGTGCGATGGTTACCTGGGTGACGGTTACCCGGGCGATGACCGGCTGCTGTTCTCGCGGCGCGAGGAGGAGGACGAGTCTCAGGGCACGGCGCGCTTCAACCGGAAGACCAAAGGGCTGATCGACGCCCTGAGCAAGTTCTTCACCCCGTCGCCAGACGGGCGCAAATCCCGGGCCGAGTCGCTCGACTACGCACAGCAACAACGCATCCGCAAGAAGAGCGGCCGGAAATCAGACATGCACCAGCGCACAGGGGGTGAGCGCCGCCACAGACACTCGCACTCATCTCACGAGTAAAATCACACCAGAACTATCTTCTGGCACCACACCCTGCTCGGGTCACATGGAGGAGACGCTCGTCCCTTATACCTGGTGGTACCGGGGACCTAAAGATGACCCGGGGTCACACGTAAGGATTCTTTATTACTGTTATCTACAACCGACTAATTGACCTGTGTGTGTGTGTGTGTGTGTGTCTGACAGACAATCAAGATTGCGGTGATGACTGGAAGGATGATGAGGAGAAGCTGCCAGGACACGAGAACCTGACTGAGAAGGACGTGGAACTTTTCAGACACATCCAGGAGCTGGCACTACAGGTATGAAAGGAGAGATGGATGGATGGAAGTGGTGTAGTGACTGATGGCAGGATGGAGGGGACTGTTGTGAAGGATGGATGAGTGGTGGCAGAGAGATGTTGGGATCGAATGAAATGATGGTATGGATGGATAGAGGTGTCGGGGTGGGTGGATGGAGGTGTCGGGGTGGGTGGATGGATGGATGGAGGTGTCTGGGTGGGTGGATGGAGGTGTCGGGGTGGGTGGATGGATGGATGGATGGAGGTGTCGGGGTGGGTGGGTGGAGACGATGTAGCGATGAGATGTAGCAGTTGGTGCGTGGAATGAGGTGAGGAACAGATGCAGTGAAGGGGAGACAGAGGTGAGAAGAGAAATGAAGGAGGGATGAAGAGATGCCAAGCTGGATCTCAGCAGTTTCTTTAATGTTCTCTAATAATTTGCATTAAAAAAAAGGACTTCGTCTAAAGCGGTCACAGATTCTATGACATCACAATTTGTTGTATGTAGCGCCACCCCTGGTCAGGTTTAAAACGTTTGAGTATCGTTAAAATTAAATCAGATCGTGATAGTTTTTATACCGAAGGTCCCGCCACGGTTTATTTATAATTAGTCTTTAATTCTGAGACGAAGTTCACGTTTATGCGAAACGGAGTCTTTATGGCGCGTTAAAGCTTGGTGTGAGAACAGCCTGTGAATTCGCCTGAGGCTGTAAGTCTTATGTGGAGAAAACACACACACACACACACACACACACGGCTTTTGAAAAGGATCATTTCAATAGCAGCTGGCAGGCAGGACCGCTCTGCACCACTCAGACAATAGAGCTCTGCGTAAGTGATATTTACAACATGGCCGCTTCGCTTTTCTTTTTACCGTAAAGAGTTTCGGCTTAAAGAGACGGTTCAACCAAAAACCAAATATACCTCCTCACTTTTGTTTTCGCATTCTCATCCTGAAATAATAAAGCCCTGCTGCATCACTCTCTTCAGATCAAGGGGAAATCCTCTGGCACTGCTATCGGTAGCTAGCTGAACGGTATTGTGGGTAACGTACTAAAGAAAGAAAGTGAAAACAGAGCAACATATTTTGAAGCGCACGCACCAGGCGTGCTTTTCGTCTGGCGTCGTGAACAGAGGAGAGGATTATCTTGTCGTTCTGTTTGTTGATGAACAGGTTCATAAAAAAGGCCTTTAGAAAAGTATCGCTCGGATCACTCCTTACATGGGTCGTTCTCATAGAAAGGAAAGCACTGGCATAAAGTTGCACGTTTTCGTTCAAAAACGTCAGATAGCAGGCTGCGTTCATTAGTTAAATATTTTTAAACTTTGCCACGGTTTTTACTCGGTTATTAACTGAGAGCACTTATAACAACAGAGTTGATGTGTAAAAACTGTACGCTTACAGTCGCAATGATTTTTATGCAAGAAATTAGCTGATGGGCCGACAGGCTCAAATGTCCATGCTGGATTTCGCACTCTGACGTTCTGCTCGGCCCTCTGGTTCCAACTGCATGTAAAATGACCTAACCTGAATTCGATTCGGACAGTGAATATACGTGTGTGAGACTTTGGGGACCTAAATTCATATGCTCGAAACGCCAAAATGTATTAATTTTCTGACCTTGTACATATTCAGCTTAAGTTGTCAACACATTAGGGTACGTTTATATCAGAACAGATCGGGGCAAAGCCAACTTAACATGTTTTTAAAATCTTATTGGGTATATAAAGGGTATATAAAGAGTCGGGCATAAAATATGCACGTCTGTGGGAATGACCCACGTACGTCTCCACTTTGAATCTCTAGGCCACGCCTCCTTCCTGAAAGAAACTAATTCCGTTTCAAGGTTTAATGATTTGTCTCTATGATGTAGTATTTTTAGTTCTGTTAGTATTATACATGCTGCTAGTATGACTGATGTTACGGTCACTAATACTTCTAATGTTACCACCGGTACTGGTGGTGCTATCGCTAATATCAGTGCTGCTCTTATTACCCGTAATATCACCTCTTTCATTCATCCATCATTACTGGGGCCAATAAACCCTCCCACATTTCAAGGGTTAATTAAAAAAAGATTGATCAAATTAAAGATGATCAAATAATTTACACACGTGAGACGCAGTTATTCTGGAGAGGCGGTGCTGCCCCTTACAATTTATTTATTCATTTATTTATACTCATCCACTCCAAATGGAAAAACTCCATCGTCCATGATGTTGTTTCTGTGGTGTTACTTTAAATCACAAGTGTGTACTCGTCCACCCCTCGCTCGGAGCCCCCAAGGTCGATATTCGGCAGGAGATCCACCTGATAGGGCAACTTTTATTGGATCATCTTTAAATCAACATGGAAAAAAAAACTACTGAATGATGTTTCATGTGTAAATAACTCCCTTGTAATGATTTTATTTTATTTAGCTTTTTAATATGGGTGGTTTTATAGTCGTACGATAGTTTGGTCACGTGATGTGACTTCATGGTCAATGAGGTGAAATAAATGAAGAAGTAATGACGTGTTATTGAAACGTTCCCTAAAGCTGCGGGTTCTAAATAGTGGGCATGTCGAGACTAAGATTGCGAGTCCGGTTCGTCCCTTCTATAAACAAGTTATTAATGAATTCATCATGATATACGGAGGATATGTGGATGGGGGTTGAGGGTTCCCACCAAAAACTAGTCAAGTAAGGGAACTCGTATGGGAGCTCTGCTTTTAGGCAGCGCTTTAATCCATGTATGGGACTTAATTCTTAAAACTGTTACTGCAATCACGACGCCTCCTAACACTGCTGTTACCAATAACCTCTACTTTTACTACTAGAAGCAGTACACAATAGTTACTGCTCTTACTTTTAGTGCATCTAATATGTTATTATGCCCCGCCCACAAAGTGACGTCCGTTCGTCCATGTCCATCACGCTTTAGTTTCCGGACATTTACTTACCGCATGCTGAATTCGGGGCTTTCAAACTTATGCTGGTTCACTACTATTAGCGCCAGGATGAGTTTGAGTGTGTGAGTGACCTTGACCTATTTTCAAGGTCACAGAGGCAAAACTGTATATTAGGTCCTTTCGGCTGGAGTGTCTGGACCCCTGTGATCTGGTGTTTTTGTGTTTATTAATTTACTTTTTAATGGTGTTACTAATGCTACAGTTAGAGCTTGAATCTTACCGCTGTGATGATTACGGTTACTAACACAGCGTCTGTTACTGAGTATCTGCACGGTTGTTTCCAACCCTGATCTTATTTATTCCTCCCTCTTTATCTCTCTGCCTTTAAAGAAAGTCGGTGTGACGGGGCCTCCGGATCCACAGATGCGCTGTCCATCAGTCATCGAGTTTGGGAAGTACGAGATCCAGACTTGGTACTCGTCGCCGTACCCTCAGGAGTACAGCAGGTAACGCCTACATGTCAAATGACTCCTTACTGTTATTATTCATTAGTTTTTATTGTTACGAATCATTTATTTTAAGTCATGTTTCGAGTCACGTTTTGCTTGATTTAGTTGTTGTTTTTTTTTTTTTTTTGAGGCATTAATTTTTAGAGATTAAAAAGGCGTTTCGGAACGCTGAAAGATTGCTTCCTGTTTTTCGCAAGTTGTAGTATGTACTTCTAGTAATAACGCGCATGTTTGCGTCCTCGCAGACTTCCTAAGCTGTACTTGTGTGAGTTCTGCCTTCGCTACATGAAGAGCCGCAGCATCCTGTACCAGCACATGCGCAAGTGCACGTGGTTTCACCCGCCCGCCAACGAGATCTACAGGAAGGACGACGTCTCCGTATTCGAGGTAAGGCTTCAAGAGCTCCTCCCAGTTACAGACCACACGCACACACATACAGAGGAACTCGGGGCCCGTCTGCGGCCTACGCCCATATCCTGTTCTTTAGAGCTGTTTTAATGACGCCTCACACAAGCAGCCAAATCCAGAGCAGTTTAGGGGTGTGTGTGTGTGTGTGTGTGTGTGTGTGTGTTTTATAACTATAATGTCCTGTATAATTATCACTGTGAGATTGAAGCAGCACTGTCTTCATCTCAGCTCCTGCAGGAAGGAGAAATTAATGGTTATTCCAGAGCACGGGCCTCATTCATGATGTTAAATGCGTAAAATAGTAGTCGGGGTCGCTGTTTGTATTTGTCTATTTTTAAAAGTGCTGCCTTCCTTTACTGGCAGCCATCTATCTGGATATGGACACTTATTAAACACACACTCGGGCGGGTTCGTGAGCGCCTGTCAGGCTGGTTTCAAGAGGCTCAGGTTTCAATTCCTGACTCAGCAGTATTAACAGGTCTGGCAGATTGTTTGGTGTCGTCGTCCCCTAACGACACACACACACACACACACACACACACACACACACACGCATCCCTCCCTCTTCTAGCAGCAGTGGTTTATCCGCTTCATATCACTGTTACAGCCATGCACTATTTCTTAGCTTGTATGACCGCCATTACAGCACCGTATCAGCCCATCCTGTTTTGTTCTTGTACCGCCACGATTACATTTGAACCTAATACACCTCCCCATCGAAAAAAAGGTTTACACTTTGCTACTACACATGCACACTCTAATATTTTCATTGAGAGCATTTATCCTTGATCACAGCATGTGATGTTCACGGCGTTGTTGCTCCAGTTGGTCCGGTCGAGGCTCAGCAACATTATTGTGGTAATAAAATGAAGCAGCTGATGATCTGAATGTAGTGAATGAGCAGGTTATCACTTCAATGCACTTTTTCTTCCCTGATGGCTCGGATATAAAATGGGGACTCGAATAATGAGCGAGTGGTTCAGGGAGCACAAGGGATCATTTTCACATATGTATCGGCCCCCCAGAGTCCCGACCTTAACCCTATTGAAAGTTTTTGGGATGTGCGGGTTTCATTGATTCGAAACGTTGGTGAGAAATTAACTGGATGGAAATAATTAAGATGATTAAGTTTGTTGAAACGATGGCATGACAAGCATGTGCTGTAATTGAGGATTAAACGGAACAACAATAAATTTGTTTGTGTGACTTTGTTTAGGCCAGTCGGTGTGTAAAGGTGATAAAACACAACAAAAAAATTAAAACTGTGGCTGGGCAGTATATCGATATTTCACGATAGGACTATTCGAAATTATTATTCACTCAGGGTATTTTCTCATTTCTGATTGGTGGGAAATCGTCAAATAATTCTTGTTCATATTATATCGTTGCCATGGAATGAACTGTCTTATTGCCATTGGATCAGTTCATTGATTGTTGTATGGTTGGCTAATAGAAATAGTTAAGCCTCGTAGTAACAACAAGTTACACAAGTATCTAATTTGAATATATTTTATTAGATATTAAAACAATTGGCGGCACAGTGGTTACTTCCTCCTCCTAATTGTAAGAATGTCCTGGGTGCAAGTCACGGGCTCAGTGTGGAGTTTGCATGTTCTCCCCGGGTTTCCTCTGGGTACTCCGGTTTCCTTCCACAGTTCAAACACATCCACATTAGACTAATTACGGCTCCAAATTGCCCACGATTGTGAGGGCGCTAGTTCTGTGATGGACTGGCAAGCCGCTGAGGGTATATCCCGCTTCTGACTAGGGTCGTCTAAGATAGGCACCAGCCTCCCTGTGACCTTGCTAGGATTGGGAGAGCAGGTTTGGGAATCCGTTCCTCATTGCTGTCGCTGGCTCAGGTGGAAGCTTAAGCTAGGCAGGGTGTCATACATTTGCTCCGAGGTGGAGTGGTCCTCCAGGATGCCCCCTGAGCCTCTAGAAGCAGGCTGGTGCAATGTACGGAAAATTCTAGAGAGTGAAAAATACCTCTGACAAAACTGTCCTTTTTCTTTTACTACCTCTGGGGGGAAAAAAAAGAAAGAAAGAGAAAGAAAAAACACACATTTGTTTTTCCTTGTTTTTCAGGTTGATGGGAACGTGAGCACAATATACTGTCAGAACCTGTGTCTTCTCGCCAAGCTTTTTCTGGACCACAAGACTTTGTACTATGACGTGGAACCCTTCCTTTTCTACGTGCTGACGCAGAACGACTCCAAGGGGTGTCACCTGGTCGGGTATTTCTCCAAGGTGAGCTCGAGTGGTCTGCTGGGGAGAATTGGTGTTCCGCTCGGAAATTATTTGATCCGTTGGCGATGTAAATAAGTATCTGAAGCGCTGTCAGGGAGGTAATGTGACCTCACTCAGTGGAGCGTAGATGAATCTTCTGGAATTAAAGGAATAAAGTAAGAGTTGATCTTTAAGGCTGCTGTGTTTTCGAGTTTGGTTGATTCTTAACCTTTTTTCTTTTTTTTTTTGTTCCTTTTGCTTCTTTGCAGGAGAAACATTGCCAGCAAAAGTACAACGTGTCCTGCATCATGATTCTTCCACAGTACCAGCGCAAGGGCTACGGACGCTTCCTCATCGACTTCAGTACGAGACCCCTTCATTACAGGAACAAGTTTACTGTTTAGTTTTTTTTTGTGTAAATGTGCATGATGGTCATTAAGAGAGTGAGTCACATGGGCTGGTTTCATTTCATCCAGCAGTCAGTCCATCCATCCAGTCTACTTTCCCCTCATACCTCTATCAATTTCCTCCAGTCGTCCTTCTCATGCTCCTCCTGTCCATCCAACGAACCTTCCATTCATGCCCAGAGTTCTTTTCCTTTATTCTTGCCTCCATTCCTCCACTCATCTAGTTTTCTATCCATTTGGGGGGGGAAACATTTTTGGAGAGCTTATGAAAAGATTTTGAGCCTCACACATTTTTTCCAGTTGGATAGTGCAGTGCACCACACCTGATGTACATCAATGTCTTAGCTACTGATTTCAAACAGTATCATATTGCTGGCTGCAATTGTTTAGTCACAACACTTTGTGGAAGAGACAATACCCCCAGTGATTTGGCAAACCGGGAGTGTTCCCCTTCTTCTGCAACTATCAAACGCTGGGTGAAGAAATTCCAGCAAGGCAGAAAGAGTTTAGACGATGACCTCCGGTCAGGACGGCCGCCAACCAGTACCAGCCCCGAAAACACTGACACTGTGATTAAACTAGTGATGGAAAACCACCGTGTCACTCTCCATGAGTTAGACAAAGCAACAGGTCTCTCTTATGGATCCATACACGGCATGCTTCATGAACTCCACATGTTTAAGTTATGTGCAAGATGGGTCTTGAGAATGCTTTCAGATGACATGAAGCTATCGAGGGTCACCATCAGTGGAGCCTTGCTAACTTGGTACAACACCAACCCAGATGATTTTCATTTTAGGGTTGTGACCTGTGAAGAAACCTGATTTTATCATTATGATACGGAGAGCAAACAGGAATTGATGGAATGGAAACACGCCACATAGCCATTCATCCTCAAATCTTTTCTTTCTTTTTTTGCCATTTTTCTTTCTTTCTTCCTCCTTTAAACTTTATCTCTTAACTTTCTTTCCATCGTGACCCACTCCAATCCTCTACCTGTTAATAACTCACTGCGTGTGTCTGTAGGTTACCTGTTGTCTAAGCGGGAAGGCCAGCCTGGTTCTCCAGAGAAGCCGTTGTCCGATCTGGGCCGCCTCTCCTACATGGCTTACTGGCGGAGCGTCGTGCTCGAGTGCCTACACGAGGTGCGAGATCAAAAGCTCACCATCCGCCGCCTCAGCAAGATCACCGGCATCTGCCCTCAGGACATCACGGCCACGCTGCAGAATCTAAACATGCTGGAGCACAGAGGGGACAGGTGAGACGGAGACCCCTCTTCACCACTAGCGGGGTGCACACGCGCTTTAGTAATGCTTATCAGCTTTAATAATGGAACTACAAACTGAGAGGAAACACCGGGTAAAATTGTATTTACTGTTTAATGTTGTCATTAATAGGGGTACACTTATACTGGTGGTCCAGACATCATTCGTTCATTCATTTTCTGAACTTATTCTTAATTAGTGTCGCGGGGAGGCTGGCGCCCATCTCAGCCAACTCTGGGTGACTCTGGGTGAGGGCAGAGTACACCCTGGACAGCTCACCAGGCCATCGCAGGGCAGAAACACGCTGACGGCTATGCA
>JBCNYG010000023.1:32338626-32348873 GCA_039654305.1 Porochilus rendahli
ACATGGCCTGCATTTGATAACCCAGTTAGCTGCACTGGGGGGACAGCAGTGACAACCTGCTGATAGTGGGGCTTGAATTCCTGACCTCGGGATCAGTAATCCAGCACCTTAACCATCAGGCCGCCACTGCCCTGGTCCAGACAGCATTAATAAAAACCTATTTATTAAGATATGAAAGTTAATATTTCTTCTCAGTGATACCGAAGATAATCAATTTGCTGATCACAATAATTTGCCAATATATCGCTCAGCCCCAGTGGTTACGTTGGCAAAAATATTGCCTTGTGGAAGAGTGTTTTGAAATATTTGCTTACTCTAACTCCTACCTTATCTAACTTTCCTAATCATGTTTGTCCAGGCTGGTTCTGGTTCGCAGGGAAAAACTCGTGTCTACTCACATGGCCCGTCTCCAAGCCCGACCTCGGCTCCTGGAAGTTGACCCGGACTGCCTACGGTGGACACCTGTTATTGTCGCCAATCCAGTGGTGTCTGACGATGATGGGGATGAAGACGACGATGAGGATGAAGAGGATGGAGAGAAGGAAAACAACAAAGATGTGAGTAATGACTGTAGCCTATTTATATATTTATTTGAATTGTCTTCAAATGATCATCTGATGGCTTGTTTCTTTTCGCCATTTGTTACTTTGACTTACATAATTACTTCATTTTGTGTGCTGCAGGTGAAATCTAATCGCAAAAGTTCCCCACTGCCATGGAATTCAAGAGTAGACAAGGAGGACAGTGAAGAAAAAAAGTGCTTCCCATCATTCCCCAAAAATCAAAGTTCTCCCCCTTCGTCCCCAGTACGCAACAGTCTCCCAAGCCCTGAAGCTGTACCCATTCAATCCAACGGAGAACGCCGGGGTCGTGGACGGCCTCCTAAGAACTGGCCTTGGGGAAAAGTCAAGGATCAACCTCGTCCAGGTCCAGGACGACCCCGAAAACCCAGGCCCAAAGAAGACGATGAATATCAGACTCCAAACAAAATGACGCCAGTTTCAATGTCTCCGTCTCCTCTTTTCGCTTCTGAGAAGGAGCCAAACTGCACTGAGCGGCTGATCGCGGCCTCAAGGCATTCTTCATTCCCTCCCCAACGCAACAGAGGGCGTCCTGCGCGGAAAAGGGGGAGCCTCAAGCGCAGGCTGAGTGAGGAGTCAGGCGATGTGCCCTCATTACCCACTCCATCAAGGTTGAACGAGTCTCCCATCCCTCGTTCTTGCTCAAGTGAAAGCAGTGAGGAGGAGGAGGATGACTACAACGAAGAGATGGGCGCCCGATCCCCTCCTGTCCTTACCAAGCCAACGTTGGGGCTCAAAAGCAAGGTGGGTGAAAGTCAGATATGAGAGTATTTTTTTGATTTGCACTTTTGATGATCACCTAAAGCCATTTCCATAATTACATTAGAAATGTAAAGTGATGCATTGGAGAGATGAGAATTAGTTTTGATGATAATTAGAATTGACTGAAATATGTCATATTTTGAATAAGTTTAACCTTTCTCCCCAGAAGCCTCCACGGAAAAGGCGCGTACGTCAGCGTAGCCACCCGCACAGCAGTGTGGTGACAGAAACCATTTCGGAGACCACCGAAGTCCTCGATGAGCCCTTTGTAGACTCGGACTCTGAGAGGCCCATGCCTCGGTTAGAGGAGGAGACTCCGTTTGGTCACAGCCTCCGCTGTTACCCACCTGCTCGCAAACACTTGGATCCTGCACTGAAAACAATTCGCCCTTCGCATCTCTCGGAATCTGATGAGGACGGTTAGTGATATCCTGATTTCTTCTTGTTTGATTCTGTTCTTGACTGTGTCTGTAATGTATGGTATGTGTTTTCCTCTCACCTAGATCACACCCCTGTACTGAAACCAGTCAGTGGCACGAGAAGGCCAGAGGAGGCCGAGGGATTAGAAAGAGTACAACCCTCTGCTGTGACCCCGGAGGTACCCTTAAAGAAGAAGAAAGGATGGCCTAAGGGAAAAAGCCGTAAGCCGCAACATTGGACAAAGAGCCCTGGGAGAAAGCCCGGAAGTAGTGCTGCCAACCAGGTGCCTGATTCCAGTTTACCCACCCAGTCCTCAGAGGAACCTCCAAGACAAAGCGTCCTGAACAAGCCTGGCAGGAAGCGTCGTAATTATTACCCAGAACAGACCCCTGATGAGGACACCCAAGGAGAGCTTGACAACAGAAGTCAGTTGTCTCAGTTACAGTTAGAAAAGCCAGAGGAACTAACTTTCAAGGGGAAACCTCTGACATCTGACCTTGATTGTGGAAAACCCAAGGACTCTGATGAGGAAGGCGTTTTCTCACAACAAACCAGAGAACAGCCTAAGCCCAGGAGACGGGGCCGGCCACCAAAAAAGCCAAATCCTAACCCTCCTGTCTCCAAACCTGCACCCATCTCTGAGCCCGATGAGGAGGACGAGGAAGATCAAACGTGGTCTGAAGAGAAGACAAGTCGTTCACCTTCTTGCTCCGGGTCATGTGTCCCTCCGAATAAAGATGGTGACGTGGCGGACCAAGAGGAAGATGAGGAAAGGGAGGACGAGGATCATAACAGCTCGGTCAACAGGAGGACAGGGGCCATGTCAGGTTCAGGAAGTCGGCGAAGTGATGATCATGACGCAGATGATGAAGGAGATGGTCGCCTGGAGGAGAAAAGTGATAGTGAGAAGAGGAGGAAAAACCAGGACTCTGAGGAGGAGGACGAAGAGCTAGAAGATGAGGAAGAGGAACATTCATCTCCTCCTCGATCCCCGCCTGTTAAAGAAGAACCGCAGAGTGGGGAAGGTTTTTTAGACATGCAGGAGAGTGGGTCTCGGGAATACATCCACAAGCAGGAAGTGGAAGATGAGGATGAGGAAGATGAGGTCCAAGAGGTAAAGACCCGCTCCGTTGACTCTCAGGATGAACGGCGGCGAAGGGAGCAGGAGGAATCTGCAGCAGCAGCTGCTGCCGTGGAAACCGTGACGTCCATTGCCATTCCGTCTGACCCACCGCACATGCAGGCGATGGATAGTAAAACTGATCTGCTGATGGAGACAGAACACCCTCATGCAAACTCTGAGTTCAAGGATGAGTTGAGCCACCATCAACATGACCATCACCACAGCAGTGAGCTGGACCTTGAGACAGTCCAGGCTGTCCAGTCCCTTACACAAGGAGAGGCTCAGGATGAGGAAGCAGAGCCACACGGCGCTTACCAGGACTGTGAGGAGACGTTAGCTGCCTGTCAAACTCTGCAGAACTACAGCCATGGGGAAGGAGAGGAGGAATCTCTCGCCATGGTGGAAGATTGTGGTGCCTCCCAACATAGCAGCCCTATGCCCAACCCTACCATGCCCCCTTTAGCCAGTCAATCTGTACGCTCGGTCAACAGCCCAGGGATGACTCCGGGAACACTTGAAAGTGGACCAGGCATGTCTGGACCAGCAGGCGGAAACAGTGGAGGCTATACCCAAATAACTCCAGAACACCCTAGCTCGCTTTCGGCACCGTCGTTGCAAAACATGGAGACGTCCCCCATGATGGACGTGCCATCCGTGTCTGACCATTCCCAACAGGTGGTGGACAGTGGTTTCAGTGACTTGGGCAGCATAGAGAGTACCACGGAGAACTATGACAACCCCAGTAGTTATGACTCCACTATGGGTGGGGGAGGTGGTGGTGGTGGTGGTGGGAACAGTGGCAGCGGAAACAGCATGTCTGTTTCGGTAGCAGCTGTCTCGTCTGCATCGTCTTCATCGTCCACTCCGTCATCCTCTTCGTCACAAGGCAATAGCTGTTCATTTGTGTCCACTCCTGGCATATCATCTTCCAGTGCTTCTGTGGGCTCCCAACTTGCTATGGGCAGCTGCAGCTTGATTCAGCAGGCTGGTCCTGGTCCAAATGGTGGTCCTGGCTCTAATGGTGGTAGTACCGTCCCTCAGCCTCCACCTCCACCCCCTCCACCCTCAGCTAACACTCCAAGCTGTGGTATCAAGTCCCCTCAAAGTTGTGTAATTGAAAGGCCACCAAGCGCGAGCCAACAGCAGCAGCAACAGCAAAAGAAGGTTTCTCAGCAGCAACAGACAAACCCTCAGCCCCAGCCTGCACCTTCAGCACCCCCACCTGCTCCACAGCAGCAGGCGCTTTCCCAGTGCAGCATGGGAAACAGCTTTGCTTCCACACCCATGATTATGGAGATTCCAGAGAGTGCAGGAAGCGGTGGAAGTAGTCGAAGTATTTATGACCGAATGGGACAGGACTTCGGTGCAGGTGGCTACGCTCAACCATCAGCCACTTTCAGCCTGGCCAAACTCCAACAGCTTACCAACACAATCATGGATCCTCACGCCATGTCTTACTCGCACTCGGCTGCCGTCACGTCTTATGCCACTAGCGCCACTTTGCCCAATCCCAGTTTGGCACAGCTTGCTTCCTCCCCGCATCCTCCCCTGCCTCAGGCTCAGGCCACCATGACTCCACCTCCCAATCTCAGCTCTAGCTCCATGAACCTTGGCACTCCCTTAATCCAGTGCAACATGCCAGGAGCCAATATTGGCCTACCTCCACCCCACACACAGCGCCTTCAGGGTCAAATGGCTTCTGTGAAAGGCCACATCTCTATTCGCTCCAAGGCTTCTCAAATCCCGGCAGGTTCCCCTCACCAGCAGCAAATCTACGGCCGAAGCTCAATGCAAGGATCCCCTCGAACCCTGGCAGTGCAACGGGGCATGATGACCAACCTCATGCCCACCCCGGCTGCTTACAACTCTATGAACATGAACCCGCTAAATGCAGCCATGTCGGCCGGTTACCGCATGCCTCAGCCCATGATGAACAGCGGGTACCACAGTAACTACATGAACCAGCCTGCCCAGTACCCCATGCAAATGCAGATGGGTATGATGGGAGGTCAGGCCTACCCCCAGCAGCCTATGCAGCCCAATCACCATGGCAACATGATGTATGCTGGTCCCTCGCACCACAGCTACGCTGGTGTTCCCAAACAGTCGCCTTACATGAGCAGATGAGACGGAGATACAGAAGGAGTAGATATGCAGAGACAAGCAAGAGAGTAAAGACAAAGGCATTCAATCCCTTCCAGAAACAAACTCTCGCAACACTCTCCGTGCTGTTACCGGAGTGCACCTACTTTCCCCTCCCGTGGCCTGAAAAACGGTGTTACCGTGCTGGAACGGGAAGGTGCTGCAACTGGAGAGGTTTTACTTTTAATATCTTTACTCGTACATTACGGCAGAGAGGTTTTCACTCTGTCTCGCAGTGCCGAAGCCGTGCAGCTGTATTTGAGCTGACCAGGGAGACGACGTGAGGTGTGAACAAACCTGTCGGCACCGTGCAAAACCGGGCACTCCTTACCCCTTCCTCTGGTGTCCATTACTTGACACGGGGTTGAAGAAGAAACAAAGCAGCTGCAGGATTTAAAAAAAAAAAAAAAAAACACAAACAAATAATCGAATGGCGTAAGACTTGCATCTGAAGTTCTTAACGGACACAACTTGTATCATGGACAGTCTTTTGGAATTGACATAGGAAGCCTTACCTAAAAAAACGGTGTAGATGACCTTGGCTCTTATTATTATTATTATTATTATTATTATTATTATTATTATTACCACCACATTTTTTTATGTTTTCTTTTTTTGAATGACCGTTTAAATGCTTGTGTTTCAGTCTAGCCTCATACTTAGTTTAAATATATAAATGTGTGTGTGTGTCTATACAGGGGAGAAAGTGATCCACGCATTTTTGCTTCTACATTCACGTGCACACAATCAGACACACGCACACGTTTCAGTAGTTCTTCTGTCTGCGTGTGTGGGGGACATAAAGCTACTACGGAGACACCGCGAGACGTATCGAGTAATCCGTGTCTTCCCAGTTCTCAGTATAGGACCGCATGTATTAAAGATTCAGAGGGATGGAGAGACTGTACGTAGATGTCCTTAAGTAGCAAGAAAGTACCGGTAGCCGGAATGGGACTAGCGCTCCTGTTGTGAACCTTGTAGATGTAAATATTCTGGTACTTCCAAATTCACAGCACATGCTCCCAAATTGCTAAGTGAGTGAGCACCCCTTCTGATCACAAAAAAATACACTCCACTCACAGTCCACTAGAGGGCGCCCTAATCAAAGGAGGTTGGTGTTTTTGTTTTGGTTTAGTTTTTTATCTTCATACTGCACAGTATACCACAGGAGTGGGTTTTTTTTTTTTTTTTGTTTTAAACCACACTAATACCAATGGCACTCTGTGTATACACGTTACTCCTACTGACGCGCGACCAATCATGGAGCTTCAAAGCTTCAGCTGGTTATCCCCGTGCTGTTGGCCTATAGCAGCGAAGGAGAGGTGGACAGTAATTCTCAGTAGCGAAAGACACAAACCAAGACAACGTGCTGACATCCTGGTTAAAGTGCATGTCGTACAGGGACGGATACCAGTATATAGGACAAGGGGCGGAGAAACTCCTTTGTATGTCCAGTATTCTGTCAAAATGAGGATTCTTGAAAAGAAAAAATCTGATGTTTTCATATGTTGTCTGTGTGTATTATTTTGTGTTTTTTTTATTGTTTGTTTTCTTTTGTTTTATTTTTTTCTGAATTTTATCAGACTGGGCAGCTTTCTTTTATGACACAAGCTGACTCTTTTTGACTTTAGTAAACTTATTGTAGAGAAATGTTTTTTCTATAATATAAAAATGAAAAAATTGACCTGGATATTGGTACTGTCATTTTTCACTTCTGTTTCAGGAAAAAAAAATCCTACATATTTTTTAGCTCAACTTGGGGTAATATTATTAAGAAATTCAAAACTAAAAAATCGCAGCTCACTTCTAGTGAATAAGATGCCTTTAACCTTTCCATTCCATCTCATTTCTAGAGTTTTCTATCTTTGTGTAGTATATTAATGCTATTTTAAAACAAAAGGAGACAACGACGAATATCTAAAGGTCATTTAGCCTTTCTTTTTTCTTCCCTTCTTTTCCTCACTCATTTTTTTCCCCTCCATGTGTGTATAGGACGACTTCCATTTAAGAGGCATGTAAAAATGAGCTCCGTATGTTTGTCTGTTTATATTGCTTCCCTTTTTTTGTATCCTTTGTAATTGTACATGGTGAGTTGTAAGCTAAGAGAGCGCAGTAGACGGAGAGAGAGTGCGAGCAACGGGCCGCCCGCTTTCTTCTCTCTCCCCTCTATTTCCTCCCTGTATGTATTTCCATTTTTTTTCTTTCTTAGCAAGTACTTTCAAAGAACTCTGTACATTTTAACATGAAAACAAAAATAAATTATGTTGAGCCGTTTTACTAGTTTTCACGTTACTGTTCCTTCTGGGGTCGTGTGATGTACGAGTTCAAGTCCATCTTTGAATGAAGCGTTAAATTACATCAAAGATGAAACTAAAAGGAAAAGTAGCATTCAGAGAGTGCAAACCTCAGCAAGGCCGACATATATAGTAAACAGCTCCCCCTGCTGGGCTACCTGTAATATGTGTCCAAAAACAAAAAAATCTTCGAATTCTTGAGTTCCTGAGTGCAGAATCTGATCTGGATCATCTCCAAATTTTAATGGAGTCTTCCTTGTCCAAAGTTCAACTTCTAGTAGAAAGTCCACAAAATTCCATGCATAAATTTTTGCATAAACAAGCTAAAAACACACAAACCTAAATAAAAACTACTGTCCTTAGCAGAGGTTAAAAGGAAGCATTTATTAAAGAAATGAGATTGTGTCATTTGTTAATTTTGGGTTTTTGTGTTGAACCGTTCGAAGGAGCCATAAATAAATATATTATTCTGATAACCACTCTTACCATGTGTGTACACTTCCTTTGTGCACCTTGGACAAGTCGCCAATCAATCACAGGGTTCACACAACGAGCACGTGAAAGACGTTCATGCTCAGCTATGGGCACGCAGGTGTAGACCCTTGAGCTGATTTATAAGTCTTTCAACTGTGGGATGAAACTAGTGTACACCGAGAAACCCATGAGGAAAATGCATAAATAAAAATATACACAAAAGCTCCAGTCGACCAACAGAGATGAATTCACAACCTGTTTGCTATGAAGCGACGATACCAACCACTGGATCACTGCTGCACTAACGGTCACTGATCAGAAATCAATAAACTATCGAGAGTTTTGTGTGTTCTTAATCTTTCAGTGTCGGTTTCCTCGTGTAGGGTTTGTTTATTTATTTATTTTGCCTTTTCCCATTTCTTAAAACCAAGCTGTGACCAACTGGCATCCCATGCAGTGTTCCTGAAACGGACTCTGGATTCACTGCCAGATAACCAGGACAGAAAGGCCATATACCTAATTCATCAGGTAACTTTTAATAGTTTTATTATTATTTGGGGGTTCATGGTGGCGTAGGGGTTGGCATGTCCCCCCTATGCCATGTCATGAAATTGGCTTGAGTTCGAGTCCCAGGCATTTCTGTGTGGAGTTTGCATGTTCTCGTGTTCGAATGAGTTTTCCTCCTTGTACTTTGGTTTCCTCCTACAGTTTAAAGATATGACCAGTGGGCTAGTTGGTTGTTTTAAGTTGCCCTAGGTGCGAGTGTGAATGTCTGTGTGTTGCCCTGTGATGAACTGGTGTAACTCTGTAGGGTGAACCCCGCCCTCACCCAGAGTCGTCTAAGATGGGCTCCAGCCTCTTACACAACCTTGGGAGGATGAAGCGGTTCAGCTGATTAATAAATTAATTCCATGAATAGTTAACTTGAACACCTCTCTCTCTCTTTCTTGCACTTTTTCCTCTCACTCGCTTGCTTTAACTTTTTCTCTCACTCTTTCGCTTTTTCTCTTTTCTCTCTCTTTGTCTCTTGCTCTCACTTTTTCTTTCTCTCACTCTCGCTCTCACTTTTTCTCTCTTTCGCTTTCTCTCTTGCTCTGTCTCTTTCTTTCTCTCACTCTCTTTCTGTCTCACTCTTTCTCTCACTCTCTTGCTCACTTTTTCTCTCACTGTCTTTGTTTCTCTCTCTTTCTCTCTCGTTCCTTCTCTCATTTTTGCTCTTTCTCCACCTGTCTCTTTTACATGTAATTATATTTTCTTAAGAAATTAGATTAAGGAGTGTTGGTGTATTAATATTTTAATAATTATATCACCCATCAATATAAAAATATAAATGTTTATAAATGATAAATGTATGTTTTTAATATTAATAATATATTATTACAGATTATTTTTAGCCCATAAAGGTGTATTGTGTTATTTTAATTTAGTTCAAATTGTGACGCCATTTTTAACGTCCATCTTTTCTTCTGGTTTAGGATGATCCCGGTGGTTATATCCTGAATGAGTTCGTATTAAAGACCAAGTGCACTACTGGCTATTTCATACCGTACGTTGCGCCCTTGTGAATGAAACAGGAAGACATTTTGAGAGCCGGCCGCTGAAAACCTGTTCAATTACTTCCGCGTTATATACCAATCGTATTGGGCAGGAGGCGGGGTGAGAGAGGCAGCGTTCGTTGCTATGGGCTGAGTCGGACGTCCGTCACGCATTTTCCCCTCAAACCCGAATAACGGCAAAGGAAAGGGACCTCTCTCATCTGCGCCTGGCTTAAGAAATATTCATACCTAAAAGGTGACGGGAAGAAGAGAGGCATCAGAGCACATCTCCTGGAATTGTTGTGAGTTTCTCTGTTTAAATATCGAGTTGTTTTTGTTGTGGATGTAACACGTACAAGAGGAAAATAGATGAAAGTGTCGTGTTTTGGTCAGAGATGAGAGGAGGGAACGGTCACGAGACCATCGTGTGGTGTCAGGAGAGGCTTAAACCAGGAGATGAACACTGTGTTAGAGATGAGCAGTGAAGGCTACATGAGACGCAGACCACGGACATGATGAAATATTTAGTGATGTATCAGATGTTCATGAAGAGAGAGAACACTACAGTGTGATTAAGGCCGAGCATGGACCAGAGCGCCTGGGGTGCCAAAACTATTACAGAGCGCCCTGTCCTTCACCCTGGTACCGGAAACAGAGCACCCTGTCCCTCACTCTGGTACAGGAAACGGAGCGCCCTGTCCCTCACTCTGGTACAGGAAACGGAGCGCCCTGTCCCCCACTCTGGTACCGGAAACCGAGCGCCCTGTCCCCCACTCTGGTACCGGAAACGGAGCGCCCTGTCCCTCACTCTGGTACCGGAAACCGAGCGCCCTGTCCCCCACTCTGGTACCGGAAACCAAGCGCCCTGTCACTCACTCTGGTACCGGAAACCGAGCGCCCTGTCCCTCACTCTGGT
>JBCNYG010000023.1:32397332-32410111 GCA_039654305.1 Porochilus rendahli
CCACTGTCGCCGCGGGCTTGCTCATTAGGGATGTGTAGAGGGTTGTAGAAAACATTTTTAGATTCCTCCCCAACTTACTTTACTGTGTAAAGCTGCTTTGCGACAATGTCAGTTGTAAAAAGCGCTATACAAATAAAATTGAATTGAATTGAACTGTTGGGCCCTTGAACAAGGCCCTTAACCATCAAGTGCTCAGCTCAGTAAGTCCTTCTGGTTCAGGGCATCTGCCATGTGCTGCAAATGTAAATTTCAAATCAGAATTATAGTCGTAGCGCTTTTTTTAAGTTAGTAACACCAGGATTGATAGGTTACATTGTGCTGTGGGTCATGTTTTGTCTACATGGGGTAGAGGTTGACCCTTGCGTTTGCATGACGTATAACAATACTTTAATCCTGACCATCCGAGACATGAACAGGTGGGGCATCCTCACTTTCTTCTCTATATGGTGCAGACGACTAAAATCTTCAGTGACTGCAGATCTCTGAGATGTGTTGAGTAGTACATACAGACATACAGTGGTTACCTCCATTAAGTTATGTACTGTACTAGGGTCATTTTTTCTTTCTTTTATCATCCTATTCAGACCCCAAATGTATTGTGATTGGATGTCTGGGGTTGGTGTGATATGATAGGATGTGATGTAGCGCTATACAAACAGCACACGCAATACTGCAGTCCACACTGCAACAGGATCCATGAAACGTTACTGGCCCTTTAAATGCGGCTATGTCTGCCTGAACATATGGGGAGCTAATCTTAGCCTGACTGCTGCGAGGAGAAAAGAAAGAAAACCCTGGCAACACGCCACCGTTCAGGGCAGGAACAAGATCATTTTGTCTTTCTTTCTCCCCTTCTTTTCTTTACTCAAGGATAGTACAGTAGTCTACTGCAATGACTTTGTTTAAGCTATAATGTAGCTTTCCTTTTCTCAGATACCCTTCTGTTTTGCTTTGCAAATTTCCTCATGGCCTCAGATTTAAATCTTCCAACAGCCTGTTTCATTTACAAAGTACATCAATAGCATCAATCAATTCTGATGTGTGTTTAGTTCTTTCCATGTGCTTTTCTCATTTGCCTCCTAGCATTATTGTTCATCTGGGTTGATCTTGTGCTGGTTTATTCTCTGCATTTCCCTTCGTGTGTCTCCTTCTCCTCAAATTTCACCTGTTTTTTTTCTCTCTCTTGTACAAAGAGCACTCTCTTTAGTCTTTTATTCTTTGCGGGTCCCCCCTTCTGTCCCGCTGCCTTAGTGAGAGATGAGAATGGCTCCACCCATCCCCCATCTTTTTCTCTTTCTCCCTATGAGTGGTAGGAATATATATATGTGTATGGGGGGTGAGGGGTGCATGAGCTGAGCACTGCGTGCAGACTTACACGTGCCGAGTGTCAGACAAGGCAAAAAGGCAGCACACACATATGGACAATGGAGAGAGTATTGGAAAGAAACGAAACAGATAAAGATATGAGATGAAAAATCAGAGAAGATTGAAAGAAGGCTCCAGTTAGATCAATACATAGTTGGTGTGTAATAAGATTGCAACGGGGTTCATTTATGACTAATGACCCTGTTCTAACGACCTCACTGAATAATCTTTGTGTCCTTTTGTAGCACTGTGCCTTTGCTTGTGTATGGCTAGACTTAACTGGTAACGAGACCCACCTATAATCACCGGCAATAATGTTTAGAAAGTATTTGTTTTTTTTATGGCTTAGTTTTATCAAGAAAGTGCTAAGAATCAGTTTTGCCAGACAAAGTATTCCCTCTTAGTTTACTCCCCCCAAGTGTTTTGGAAAGGTGAGTGCTAGAATAAACTAGAGAGGCACTCACGTTGCAGGAAACCACCGCTAGGCACAAATGGATTATTATAACTTGGCATAGTTATAATGAAATGTCTCCCTCTAATGGGCGTAGGGTGAACATTTTCCCCTATGACCTCATTAATCCTCCATGAAGTTGAAGGAATATCTGATCAATAGTTTTTGCATAATCCTGCAAACTGACAAAAAAAAACCTTTTAATAAATGCTTGTTAAAGAGCACTTAATACATTTCTAGATCCGGATCATGAATCAAAATTTTACAGGATCTTCCAGGCCCATTCCCCATACCTCCAACGAGTTTGGAGAAAATTGGTTCAGTAGTTTTTTCTTAAACCTGCTAACAAACAAACAGATCGACCCCGGTGAATATTTTCCTCACCGATCTTTCCAGATCTGTTGTATGCTACAACATAAAACCTTCAACAGTCCTCCATATTCCTTTTCCACCAAGGCAGTCTGAGGGCCAGTTTGAATCTGGTGCCTAATCTTGAACAAGTCCTTTGTCCACCAAGACACTCACAGCTCACAGGGCCTGTTCTAGAGCGGCACCAACACTTTGCTTGGCCTAGAACAAAAAATATTGAGGCAGGATTAACATGACCAAGTACAGCTTTGAGACTAAAAACCTGCTTTTAAGTTGTATATATTTATGATAAAGTCTAAAACGGTTTATTAAATTCTTTTATTGACACAAAAATGTAAGAGGACCCTTCATGTCATATTAAGTTAAATGTAAAGCAAAAAAGTGCTATTACACAGCGAAATGTGCTGACTTGATTTCTCCATATTGTCATGGTAACAGTAAAAATAACATGAAATGTACATACTGAATAAAATGGTCTGAAAGATCTCTGTTCATGTGGTTAGCTATTTGTCCAATCATTCTAGCAAAAAAATTCTAGGTCCTTTTAACAATAGAAATTATGTTCATTATTTTTATATATAACTCACAAAACATTTACTTGCCAAAACGTCTGCTAATATACCTGGACATCCTGCAGAAGTAGGCTACTCCTGAAGTTCTTCTGGTCCAGCATATTTACTGGCCATCCCAATTTTTGTGCATCGCGTAGAGAGGAAAAACGAGAGCAGCCTTCCCAGAAGAGGGGCCCAAATAACTTGGTCCTTGATGTTGATGCTGATGCAGGTGAGCTGTGTCGCTGTCACAATGCTTTTGAGGAAACGACGTCTCATTTCTCTTATAAACACATTAAACATTGTTTAGATCCTACACTCGTCACATAATTTCCTCACATCTCTCCATGTTTCTTTGGTGGGACGAACCAAGATGCAAGGATGATATGCAAGTGAGGGAAAAGAGGTAAGGTTTTTGAGAAGCACCCACCCATATATACATTCCATCATAAGTTACATGCTAAGTGGTGTTGGGAAAGTGGAAATGTACACAGGTGTAGTCTGACGTTAGGATGTGGAAAAGCAAACTGGTTCTTAGAAAGTTTGAAAGATGAAACCAACTCTGAGTCGGCACCAGCCCAGGAGTAGCACCTAGTTCATATTAATGGACAGGGACTACCTAGCTGAATGCTAAAGTACCCTTTGGGATATCAGATGGAATATTATTTTCATCTTTATCAACTGCTTTGTGCAGGTCAGGGTCACAGTGAGTACTGTACAAAACTGGGCACAAGGATGGAGAATTCACCCAAGAAAAGATGGCATTCTATTGCAGGGTGCCATTCACTCCAGTATTCCCAAATGAGGATAATCAACCTAGTTCACTGCCTGCGTGTTGACAGTCGGGAGAACAGCCATGTGAGCTCAGCGAAACTCCACTCAGAGAGGAATCCCCGTGGCCAGGCTTAAACTTGAGAGCCTGAAGCTACGAAGCACCACAACGCCACCTATAGAACGTTCTGCTGCCGAAATTCTCTCAGACTGAATTCTTCTCATGTAATGGTATCAGAAAATTAAATATGAACACTAGCTCCAAAAGGGGACTATGCTAACAAATGTATTCAGTACTTTGCAATCTAGACTTTAAATATTAGCTTCGTAGCTACAGTGCAGAACTAAATAAGTAAATATACTATTGGATGGCAAAGATGTTTTGGCTGTTTTAGCTTTGTGGAAAGTGCCTAAAATATTGTCAGAATTTACACAATTTGATTCTGCCGTATTGAATCGAATACACTGACATTGTCAACCAGTTCCAACCCCATTCATTACACTGAATCAAAGTTAGTTGATACTTTGCTCAGTCTTTTAATCAGTTAGCCGATAGGTATGGTGTGTTAATGAAAAATCAGTTGATGACTCACAGCAGCTTTGGCTGTAATGGAATAATAACGTGCTGGCTAATAAATGATGTGTATGGCATAAATGTGCTGTTTTTGTGATATTAGTAGTTTTTGTGTATGTACGAGAGAGACTTGTGTTTGTAAGCGTGTAGGTTTGCCTGGAGGTGGAGATCAGTGTGTGTGTGTGTATGTGTGTGGGAGTAGTGATGGAGTGATGAGTGAGGTTGATGACTCAGACATGACTGTGTAACTGAAAAAGAAAGACAGATTGTCTTTAAGCTAACATTTTTCAACGTGCTTCAGAGATCTGACTGGACAACTTACAATGCTACGACCCAAGGTCAGTTACCTTTATGCTTTATACACATCTGTACTGTACCTAGTGTGAGAGTGGATTTTCAGGAAGGGTGATGAGTGTCAGACTGTTTAAAGATATTAATGTAAATACCTTTATATGATTAATCAGAATTGTGTTGTGGGAGGAAATGAAACGGGCAATAAGAATGGGAATTCTCTGGATCTTGATACTCCTAAAATGGTCACACAAATCTCCAAAAATGTGACTCGATCTTCATCCTGATCTCATTAATAAACAAAGGAACTATACAACTAGAACATACACATTTCCATATTTAGTCCTAAACAATTTTTAAATCTATATTTGCCCTTTACTATATTCTATCTTTACTATATTTTGTCTGCATTAAGTTCTTACATTTTTTATTTTTACTATATTTGCCTCTAACTTTAGATCTTTTTATAGCATACGTTTGTGCTGTTTACTGTAAGTACTGTGTGTGTGTGTGTGTATATTCTTTCAGACCATGAGGTTGGCATTACAATAAAGTCGTAGAGCACGTTTTTTTCTGATGCATACACATTCATCAGAAAAACCATTTGCATTTGGTTCCAACCTCAGCACTGAACATCACCTCTTAAGAAGTTGCAAACTGAAGCACACACCTTTTGTTTTCAGTTGAATTGAATCTCATTCGGGGGTGTTGAAGGTTTATACCACACTTTTTGCAGCACTTATTAGGTGAAGTCCGTATTACAAAGTCAGAATGCGCAGGTATTGACATGTGTTGAGCAGAAAATCAATAATTTGGAAACACTGGACATGCGCACATTGCCCATGTTGAGCAAATCCACATTGGTGGAAGTGTTCATGGATCTTCACTCCACCTGCAGAGTTTCTGGTAACTACCCTTGGGTTCGACAGCCTGCTTGCTGTAAAGTGGTGGTTGCTACAATAGAGATCCATTCTGAATTGTGGATAGTAAGAAAATGTTGAGCAGTTGTGTTCTATTATAACATTTCTTCCACGTTCATGGGGTTAAATAAAACCTCACTATATGTAACATATATTTGGGGTGGAAAGTTACAATATTAGCCCATAACACTTTTCACACTTCTATACAGCTGTTTAAGGACTTACTGTTTGCGTGATATTGTTTTCCTTCATCAGTGACAGTTTTTGCAATGGGAAAATTTATATCTTCTTATTACTTTGTATTGCACATTTGATGAAACGCTTGTTTAGCAAAGGTCTGGGTAATTCCATACAGTTCACAAACATCTATGACTGTGCATATGCATTTGAATGTGTGTCCAAGTGTAACATCTCAGTTTCACATCCTCAATGATGTAACGTAACAGCATCTTGTGACCTGAAATTTGTGGCTAACTTGTTATGCATGTAATTTAAAGGGCTTTTCTTTCCTTTGTACATGCACACTTTGTTTTTGGACCTGATCACAGTACTATGTAGTTCAGGTAGCAATTCATATGCTAGTTGTGTAGGTTTAAAAAATTTTTTGGTTCTGCAGGAATTGAAAAATACATGTGACTTTAAAGCATTGTAATGATGATACTCAAAAGACCCAAATGCAGCAACGGTACCAAGTTACAATCAAGAAATCAGTAGTCAACTCAAACAAGGTCCAGCAACAGGTATAGCACAGGAGAAACAGTAAATTATAGAAACCAAGGCTCAGTAAGACAAAGCCAGTAGCTCACAGAGAGGAACAAGAAGCCAGGGTTTAAATACACAGATCAATTAACAGTTCAGGTGCTCTCAATAATCAGGAGATCCAGGGATCATCTCCAAAGTGTCAGAGTTTTGTGAGGGTGTGTGGCTAGGGAGTGTGTATAAAGAGGCATCACTGGAAGCAGGTGGTACAGTACAGTACGGGCGGCTCCAGAAGCCCTGGAGTGTTGTGTCGGTGGGCGGCCTTGTCGACGAGGTCCTGAGCAAGAGGGGTGGAGTCCATGAGCTTCCTTTATGAGAGAGGGATCGAGGTTGTCTTTTGCAGGGAACCAAGATTGTTCCTCAGGTCCATACCCTTCCCAGTCAACTGAATATCACAAATGTCCTCTGTGACGTCTTGAATCAAGCAGGGCACTTATGGAATAGGCAGTTTCCCCACCAATGTCTAGAGGTGGTGGTGGAGTGGCAGAAACAGCTGGGGGGTTCCATGAACTGTAGAAGACTGGTTTCAGTAGAGAAACATGAAATGTAGATGAGATTCGGTGCCCAAGAGGCAGCTGTAGTTTATAGGAGACAGGATTATTGCATTTAAGAATCTTGAATGGACCAGTGTACCTCGGACGCAGTTTCCTGGAAGGCAGGCGTGACTTAATGTCTCGGGTAGACAGCCAGACCCGTTGCCCCGGGACTTCTGCTCCATGAATGGGATTAGGACGACGGTGGTGATCTGCAAATCTTTTTTGCTTTTGAATCCCCCATTGTAGTTGTGCGATCACCCACAGCTGGCCACTTCGGTGAAACCATTCGTCTACCGCAGGGACATTTGTGGGTTCTACTACCCAGGGAAACCAGTGTGGCTGGTATCCTAAAACACAATTAAAAGGGGTAACTTGAGAGAGCTGTGTATGCATGAATTCTGCGCATACTCTGCTTATACTATATACCGGCTCCATTCTGTCTGATTATTTGAACGGTATTTGTGTAGAAAGCACCCAATCTCCTGGTTTAGTCTTTCCGTTTGGCCATTGGATTAAGGAAGGTAGCCTGACAACAGACTAATGGCAATGCCCAGGTAGTCACAGAAGGCCTTCAGGCCCTGCAGATTTGGGTAACAACACAGGTAGACACTATCGTTTCAGGACTAGACAGATTATTAGGAGGGTCAAACAGTTTTGCAAGGGCATCAGCTTTACAATTAGATAGGTGACTAAAATTGATTCGGGTAAAAAAAAAAGGCCCAACAGGCTTGCATGGGACTGAGTCGTCTGGCTTGCCTTATGTACTCTTCTTGTGGTCAGTGAGGACAACAAAAGGATGAGTAGCTCCCTCCATCCAGTGTCTCCAAGCTTAATAGCTAATAGTTCCTGGTTCCCTACATCATAATTTCTTTTGGCATTAGACAGTTTATATAAATAGAAAGTACATGGAAACAACTTAGATGGCTTACCCTGCCTTAGGGACAAGGCTGCCCCTACCCCCACTTCAGAGGCATCAACTTCCATCACGAATGGTAGGGTTGGATCAGGTTGTTTGAGATTGGGTGCTTTTGAAAAGGTGTTTTAAATGCTGGAAAGACATATGGGCTGCCTCTGTCCACTGAAGGGTCTTTGTTTTCTTTTGCATCAAAGCTGTGAGTGGGCCTGTCTCACTACAAATGTTGTGAATGAAGCAACGGTAAACCCATGAATCGTTGCAGTTCTTTAACGGTTCTGGGTTCAGGCCAATCTCAAACTGCCAGCACCTTCACATCCATCTGTACGCACCCTGGACTAAGAACATATCCAAGGAAACTAATGGTGGTCCGGAGGAATCCACACTTCTCTGCTTTCACAAACAGCTGTTGTTCTCACAGACATTGAAGCACCTGCTGGACATGCTGAATGTGGTCAAACTAGAGGAGTAGATCAACAAGTCATCAGTGTATACAATTTGAAACTGGTGAATCATATCTCAGAAAACCTCATTACTATACCCTCTTGAGACCCCACTGTCCTCTTAGGAGGACATCATATTTTTTCCCCACACAATATTGTGTGAACATCCTTCTAAGATCCTCATTTGAGAACCAATGGGTGTTACTTTTTTGCCAAGCTTCCCCTTGTTTGAAGACATTGATCAAGTTTCAAATTATTGGGTGTTGCAGGACAGAAGCAGTCTGAAGAAATGAGAAGACACAACATTCATTTTTGGGTCTCAGGAGGATATGCCTGGAAAACAGCTGGGGCATTAGCAAGACCATATGGCATGACCAAATATTCATAGTGCCCCCTAGTGGTAATGAAAGCAGTCTTCCATTTCCACGGTAGGTATCAATGGGAGAGGATAGTGAAATTTCACCGTACAATAATCTATACAAGGTCGGAGACCCCCATCCTTCTTTAAAAAAAAAAAAAAAGAACCATAAGCTGCACGACGTACAAATGCGAATAATACCTTTACTTAAAGCGTCCTCAATATACGGTTCCCTGGCTTCCATTTCTGGGATGCAAAGAGGGTAGACTACCCCTAGGTAGTAATATTCCAGGATGGAGATTGATGGCACAATCATAATGTTCCAGGGTCGGCTCCTGAGTGGCGCAAAAACAACCTGGAGTTTGCAAGTTCGAATCTGGATTGATGCCATGACCAGGGCTCCATGGGAGCTAATTGGGTAAGCTCTCACAGGAGGGAGGGATGGCATACGCTCACTTTCCTGTCACTCACAGAAATCGGTACAGAAATTTGCTTTTGTGTGATATTTAAGAAGGCAGTATTCCGCACCAGAGTTGTGGCCCTCAACTGTTCCCTCTGGGGATGTACAGGACAATTCAGTAGTACACTCTCTGCAGTACATGCAAATATGGAGTTGAAAACACCGTTGATGCTCTTCCCGGTACAGCGGTACATGGCCTACTTGCATTGGATCTGGGTGTGGAGAGGAAGAAGTAGATGAGACTGGAACTGATACAGGTGAAAGCTGAGTAAAGGAACGAGGGGGATGGTTCTTCCGACTGCGCAAGAGACGATCATTGGAAATGGACATTTGAATGCATGCCTCCAAGTAAGATGCATCTCCCCTGCCGGCCAGTTCTGCTTGAAGCTCATTATTCAGGCCACGCCGAGAGTCCGCAGCGTGCCGACTTCCCTGATGGGGGGCACACAATTGATCAAGTGTCCGACCAGCGGCCGGGTGATCAAAAACTCATGAAATATTAGTCTTCAAGTTGAATATTAGTCTTCAAAAACACGTTCAGTGTCAGACTGATGGGGTAGTGATGAGACTCAAAATACAGAATCAGAAACGATCCAGGTGCTTTGAATATTCAGGAGACCCAGGGAGCATCACCAAAGTGTCAAAAGTTTAGTGAGGGTGTGTGGCTAGGGATTGTGCGTAAAACAGACATCACTGGAAACAGGTGTTACAAGCATTTAAAGAACTGTTACTCAACTAGCCTTTTTATTTTTTTACACCATCATTTATCAGTTAGGCAATCCCAAGTGAAAAACTTAAAATTTCAGACACTGTGTTGCTTAATTGTATTTTATTTTAAATAGACCAACACACATGCATAGAAGCACATTCTTCAAATCTATTGATTGGAATAGTTATTTTAGATATCTGAAATAGTTATTTTTATAATTATTTTGAGAAAACAAAAATTTTCACGGGCTTTCATTTATTTCCATTTTTGGGGGGAAGCGATGGGAATTTGTCTTCTGTTGACCCAGATGTTTTTTTTTTTTTGCATAGACTTACAGGGAACATTGCTGTTCTATATTGTCTTGCATTTCCAGTTGTTCAAGGAGATTTCAGTTCTTTCCAAAAACAAACAAACAGAATCACTTGGTCTTGGTTGACAGGTTTATCAAGCCAACAGAATTGAACAAATGTTTTTACTTCATGGTTCACGGTTGTCAGTGTACTTAATGGAAAATGCACTCTACCAAAGCTTGTTTGTGTTGGTTTATTTGATCTAAGGCACATATTTTTGTTTAAAGGAGCTTATAGCTGAGGCAGAGATCATGCCAAGCATTTATCTCAGAAGGTGCTGGTTTTAACACTGTGACAAAACAGGGAGATCCTGTTCTTTTCAGAGCATTACTAGTCATAATCTAACATAACCTTAGCCAAGGACAACACACCTCTTTCCCATTGGTGCACATGGCTCTTGTGTAAGGCTGTGGGATTATGGCTGTACATAGATGTATAGTGGATGCATACGGCACGATTTCCTTCAATTGTAGTTTTTCAGTTGGGAGTTGTGTGTTGTATTAATAAACCTCCTGGTTTGCATCAGTAAATTTTTGCTTCATTTACCCAGACATTTTGAGTTGAAATGCTGGTTTCAAGCACTTTGTAGAGAAATTGTACTACACAAAAACACACTGTTTATTGATACAGTAAAGGTTAAGAACTACAGGGTTGTCTTCATTAAATTGTTCAGTTGTGTTTGGATTAAGCACTTGTGCAATTTACTAATGTTTAAATTCTTGATCAAATTTGTTTTTACTATTTAAAGCTACTTTGCAACACTGTCAATTGTAAAAAGCGCTATACAAATACAGTTTAAATTATCCTTCATACTTTCTACAACTACAAGATCCACAGAGATGAACGTTAAACCCTAGTTCTCCACACTACCATTCCATGCAATAAAAATATCACATATATCCACAAAAACCTTGTTAATTTATAACAAACTGTTTGCTGAAATGCAGTTCTTTATATTCTCTTGTTTGAATGCCATGTTGATTTGAACATTCTCCTTCCAACCCGCAAACTCCCGCCCCCTTTTTTTGAGTGGTGCACTATGAAAGAAGTGCTGTGTCACTTTAGGTGATTAAAAAGAAAAAGGATCAAGTAGTCAAACATGGTGGTGGGCGGGTGAACAAATGTTCGTGTGCGAGGTGGGGGTAGAGACCTTCATTTTGGTGTGGTATGACACATCTGTCTACCCCACGTATATTCACGTTGTGGGGCGTAGTGGAGGAAATCTGATGATGCAACAGTGATGTCATGCTCACTCTCTCTTTCCTCTCTCTCTCTCCTCACCCATTTACCCACTGCCAGTGACTGAGCAGTTTTACCTCTGCTCTTCGGCTTCCACCCATGTGTGAGAGCGTGCGCATGTTTTCTGTTGTCTTGCCGCTGCTGTATGCATGCAAGTGTCGGCTATGCTGGTTGGAATGACGGGACCGGAGAATGAAAGAGAAAGACGGAGAACCTACATCCGTCTGATTCGGAACTGTGGAGAAGCAAAAAAAAAAAAAAAAAAAAAAAAAAAAAAAAAAAAAAAAAAAAAAAAAAAGAGCAGTGCATCAGGAAAATCATGAAAATAGCAAGAGGTTTGTTTAGGAAAGAAAAGCAAGTGGTTGTTTGGGTCTTATCCAGTTTGAGCAATTTGCTATCATTTGCGATTGCTGTGTGGTAACTTCCGAGCTTGCGAGTTCTTCTCTGGAGCCATGGTTTATTGAGATTCTGAAACTCAGCTAGCTATAGAGAGAGAAGGCAAATTTAAAGAAGAGATGAAAAAGCTAATGAAGGAGGAAATGGAAGAGCAGCTATGGGCAAGCAGTTAACAGGGTGGAGAAAAAAGAGAGGAAAAGATTTTATTCTTACTGGGAAATTAAGAACGGGCTAAGAACTAAGCAGGGAAGAAGATTTTGAGGGTAGGATAGGCAAATCATGTTATTTGAAGTGTCGAGGCATGCTTTCCATGTTTCTTACACGGTTTACTTCTCGAGTCCTGTATTTACGTCTTCTTTTTGGTCTTTGACCCACCTGTGTTCTTCCACCTTCAACTCAACTGCAAATCACAACAGTCTATTTTGTGAATAAATTTGACTGATCTTCATTTGTACTTCCTCCCAGGATGTTTTTTCCCCCTTCTTTTTTGCTTTTGATTACAGACCTGTCTCGCGGTTATGGTTATAGTCTGGTCCTAGTTCTGCCCCATGTGTCCTGACTTTGGGCCATTGTCAAATGACTTCATCCATGTTTTCCCAATCTGAATATATACCATGACTTAAAAGTCTTGGTCATCTCCTGTTTTGATGAATAACCTTTAAATGATTTCTGTCTAGTGCTTATAAAATGGGCTTATGCTAGTAAAACTAGATTGGTGACAAAAACCAGACACGATATGAAGAGACTCTTAGAAATAAGCGACGAGTGGAGTATTTGAGAGGAAAGCATTTCATTAAAGAGTGACTGCCGAAATCCATTTTATATAAGGCAAGAGAATATGAAACTGTGCATCGACATGTACTTTGAAACGAAGGTAAAGGATCGGTCCTCTCGATTGTCTAAAGCGTTATTCTGTATTATTTTTAGCAGATGACAGATGCCTGGGCTTAGAGAGCCTGTGTTAAGACCGAACAGCTGCAGCCTCCATGTTGTTGAGCAGTTCAAGATTCAGGCAAATCAGCTGCAAAACATAGCTTCAAAATATTAAAAAAACAGCTTGTTCTTTTGGTTTCCTGTCCTCTTTTTGGCAAAGCATGCCTAAATTGATTTTTAAAAAGGTGCCGTGTTCATCTCTGCCTCTCATTCTCTATCCACTGCGGCTGCTGCTAGCATTCATCCCCATGTTCACGGCGCTCTCCATTCCATAGTACGTGCCCAGTGTGAGTCAGATAATGGCCTCTCTCGCACTGCGCAAGCTGAAAAGAGGAGGGGGGAGGAGAAACAGGAGGGAAAGCGAACGAGGGAGACGAGAGAGGGAGGGAGA
>JBCNYG010000023.1:32418477-32432714 GCA_039654305.1 Porochilus rendahli
ATAGCTCCCAGGATCATTAGGACACGCAAACCCCACCACCACGATAGGGTGGCGATTCAAGTAGGGGATTTGGCCAACTGGTCCACATGTACTTTGTGGACTTTTAGAAGGCTTTCGACCTGGAATATGGAATACCGGATCCATTGCTACGGGCCGTTCGGTCTCTGTATTGCCGGAGCCAGAGCTTGGTCTGCATTGGTAACATGTCAAATTCATTTTCAGTGGGGGTTTGTCCTTCGCGTTGAGAGGAGCCAGCTGAGGTGGCTTGGGGAATCTGATTAGAATGCCTCCCAAACGCCTCCCTGGTTTTGTGTTTCGGGCATACGTCTCTCGGCTGGTCTGGGAACGCTTCGGCTTCCCCCCAGAAGAGCTGGAGGAAGTGGCTGTGGAGAGGGACGTCTGGACCTCACTGCTTATGTTGCTGCCCCTGCGACCCGACCCTGGAAAAAGTGGTAGAAGATGAATGAATGAAATAAAAACTAAAAAACCATGACACACTGAATAACTTATTTACCTCTACTAAGGGGTGGGGGGGGGGGAGGTTATGAGATTGATTGCGTGTCACCATGGTAACTTCAAAACTAATGGATGGATTTCCACAAATTATAACCAAATTTGAGTCCTAGGCCAACAATGAACTGTTTAGATTTTGGTCCTGAGCCAAATCTAGACCCAGGGTGATTTGTGAATGATTTTTTAACATTGCATGGTAGGGCAAGATGATGACAATCACCCAGAATGTGCTGGAAGAAAAAAATTGAACTCAACAATAATTGTACAACAGGCCACAAGGGAGCACTGTAATTCTGTGTCATCTGCCACTATAACCCATGTAAAGATGACCTTTCATTGTCCTTAGAGCATTATGTGAGGCAACACCTTAATGCCAACACATTACTGAAAGCTGTACAGAAAACGGCATTATAGTTGAACAGAAACCCAGAAATCATAAATATGTGAAGACAGACTGCAGCCTCAGCTGTTAAATCTATTGGGTGCTGAACTTTAGATAAGGAAAAAAAAATTCCTGGCTCTATATAAATTGCCTTAGTGGTTGCCCTTGTCCCGTTTCTTTTCTTTTTTCAGTGAGCATTAAAAGAGAGCTGATAAAAACAAAACTTGGATTTAAAAGTGTTGGATAATGTTTCTTGTTTTAAAAGTTCATTTTAAGTGTTCAACTTTACACTGTATTCTTATTTCTAGATTAAACAATCTAAATTCAAGAAATCTTATCAGGTGAAATGATCTGTCCATGCAGCAAGAGAATTTCACTAGACAAGATTTCTTGAATTAAGATAGTTAAATGAAGAATTCAACTCTTAAAACGAAATAAACTGTCTAACACTTCTAATACAAGTTTTTTAAATCTTGGTAGGAACCAAATAATTTGCAGTGTAGAAAATTCTGGCAAGAGACTATTGCACAGCTGTGTACAGAAATCACTCCCCTCCATTTCTATTTGCTCTGCTTCATTTCTCGTCCTGGCTTCCTCCTCTCGCTCTCTACTGCCCTCCCCTTCTATAGTTCCTCTGTGATCCCATCCCTAGGGAATCCCTGACCCATAATGCAATGGGAGTATAGAGGAAATAAGCACTGTCTGCCTATCCAGATGAGCGAGGGAGAGAGTAGGAGGAATTATGGTATTTTTATTTAGTAAAACAAGTCAGAAAGAGAGAGATAGTGTCCACAATATAGGTGTATATTAATCTTGACACAGAGCTGAGTTGTACTACCCCCAAAAGGCAATGGGGCAAGTGAAAAAAAGTTGGGAATGGGGGATGCATCCGTTTGTGCTTCAAAGACTGACGTACAAACTAAAAATTCTGGACCCTAAGCTGATCCTGACGTGACCTATGACCCAGATAAAGCCACCCCATGGAGTTTGATCCTCCTTTGCTGAAGTGTGTGACTGTTGATGACTGCATGGTGGGTGTGTGTTAACCCTCAATGATGCTGTTAAGCTCCAGGGAGCAAAAAAAAAAGTATGGGAATGGAGGTCTGTATGCTGTGCAAGAACTCCAAAAAGAGTATAATGCAATTAGTATGCACTGATTATATGATATGATATATACTGAATATATAATGCATACATACTGTAGGTGAATAAGTTTGTAACGTTCCAAATTTTAACAAAGCTAGGATAACAGTGATGTGCACACATACACATGAACAATCATCAGCTAAGTGATGCACTCCTGTATTTTAATGATAAAATTAATATCAGAAAGAGCTTGTGAACAGTGCTTAGGACCAGACAGCATACTTTTATGTTCTGCATTAATTCACAATATATTCAGCACATCTAACTTCTGCAACAGTAATTATGGCCTTTGCATTCCAGTTGTGCATCACAAACAAGACAATTTATAAAGAAATTAAAAAATTTAGACAGCAGAGCAGGTTGTTCGGCACTAATGTACTTTCTTCAATACGGAACTGAGCGTTTACACAAATCACCCATAAAAAAAATTATAAGAAAATACAATAACAGTAACAGGCTCCATTTGTAGGAAAATTACTTAAGTTGTCAATAAAAATGTTGAATCAAAATGTTTTGCCAGTAAGACTTTACTAATTTTGTCAAAGTGATGCCATCAATTAGTAGCCTGTATCGTCTTCCTTCATTCGCCACACCACATAATACTACTGGGGTCGCAGAGAGGCAGGAGCAAAGGTGGAGTACACCCTGAACAGCTTGCCAGTCCATCACAGTGCCAACACACACCCTTTGTGGCAATTTAAACAGTCACTTTGCCTATGGTGCATGTTTTTGGACTATGGGAGGCAGAGTACCTGGAGGAAATCCATGCTAGCAAAGGAAGAACATGCAAGCTTCACATAGAAACGCCCTTGGCGAGCTCCTGACTCAAACCCAGGACCTTCTTGCTGTGAGTCTTGAAGCTACCTCTAAAATTAAAAGTTTCTTTGTGTGTGACATTACAGGTATGGAGAAAAGGGTGAGGCTATCCGTATAGAGAAGGTTGTGTACACAGGGAAAGAAGGCAAGAGCTCGCAGGGATGTCCTATCGCAAAATGGGTGAGTATGAAATGTCCTATTAGCACAACACGGTTTAACTGATATAACTGTAAATGACTGCCCATACAGGTTAACCATTCATCAGTCAGAAGTACCAGTGGACAGTTCACACCTGAGAGACTTGTTCTCATAAGCCAAAGCAATATTAAATATATACAGTAAAGGATTCTTACAGTGCCAGAAGAACACTGACATGTTACTCTGTGGCACACACCCACTTATACATATACATATTATACATATATATATATATATATATATATAAAGCACATATACACACACATACATACACACTGCATACGGAGGCCCTTATACCTCAATAGCTCAGTTGTATAAATGAGATAAAAATGTACGTTGCTGTGGTTAAGGGCATCTGCCAAATGGCATAAATGTACTGCACCACCGTGCCTCCCTGTCCATAATATTAAATATCATTAATATTGTGTTCACCATATGATGGTGACATGGCTCACAAAAATGGCTTACAAACTGTTAACCAGAGGTTTATGGAGCTGCCAACCTTTTTAAATATATTAAGTACATATACATGTTACACATGTGTAGTATAAATGTTTAAAATTCATACACTGCCATGTATCCCAAAACCTTGAGCACCATCATTCCCAACACATAACAGGCGATCACCATCATTCCCAACACCATTAGTGATTAGGGAATATCGGGAAATTCTGAGCACTTTTCCCTGAAAATAATTGAAAGCACTGTTGGGTAACTGACATATTGGCTTTTATCTTTATTTTTAACATTAAACGTAAGGGATTACTGAAAAAGAGAAAAGCAGTGTGTGTGTGTGTGTGTGTCATACCCTCGCTTTCTTCTGTTTCAGTACTTCATCACGACCACACAGACTCTCGTACCCAAACTCTTTTTTTGTGTGAGTCTGAGTGGTGGTCTGCATGCCTTTCTAGTGTGTTGTAGCTTTTTTTCTAATACTAATACTATTTTCTAATAGAACCTCAGTTCTGCTTTGTTCTTGTGTGAGTGTGTGAGAGAAGCCTACTTTCAAAGAGGGGGGTATGAGAGTAACTATACAATTAATTTAATTTTACTTAATGATAGACACGAAGAGATGGAGCACAGAGTCTCTCTGTCTATGCTTGCAGTCAAATCATACTCGCATAACTCGATACAGGTTTAATGGTCAAATCCCATATGAGTCCTGTAGACGTGCACTCCACAAAGTATAAAGTAATGGCTGCTATGTACTATCTGTTGCACGATATTACAGAGGTAGGAATCTGTAATTTAGCCAGCCTTAACACTAGCGAGGTTAATGCATAGCAAGATTAAAAGGAAACTGCGTTTACTGAAAAACCCAACCTCAGGGTCAACGGTATGCTGATCATTGGTTGTCTGCCAGACAATTATTTAATAAATCAGGCTGTCTGGTGTGGATATTGGATATCTCAGAAAATGTACATGTGCGCGCACACACAACTTTGGTAAAACTGCATTGGGTTCATGTATAAAGATAAAACATAATACAGTGCTGTAATACACGAGGAAGTCTGTCTTCGACAATTACTTGTCGGTATCTATTTTTATATTAGAATTTGCATTAAATTGTGTTTGCATATTAGTCACATGTTACAGGTGAAGGCCTTTTAGTTGTAGCTGCCATAAATTTTAAAAGATTTCCTAAGTATACATTATTGTGATTTATGAAAGTGTTTAAAAACTGGTGAGGATCGTGGACTCCAGTTCTAACTATTTCTTCACTGGCTGTCTGCCCCCTGCAGGTGATTCGACGTAGCAGCGAGAAAGAGAAGTTGCTGTGCCTGGTACGACACCGGGCCGGGCACCATTGTGCCAATGCAGTCATCATCGTTGTCATCTTGGCATGGGAGGGCATCCCAAGGGCTCTTGGTGATAGACTTTATCGAGAGATTACAGACACGATCACCAAATATGGCAATCCCACCAGCCGCCGTTGTGGCCTCAATGATGAGTGAGTAAAGACAAATGCCTCAATGACCTGAACAGGTTTGAGCTTCATCCAGAATTTAATTTGTAGATACAGATGTGCTTTCAGTATATTGTAATTCTTAGAACTTAAAGGCACAGTAAACATGTGTTATGTATATTTGACTTTGATGCAACAGATCCTTCATTTCCTGAATTTAATCAAGCTGCCATCTCTAGCAAAAATAACAAATATACGAGTACACATTATAAACGAGTAAACCAGAAATTAAATTAGTAAATTCAGAGTTTGCGTTATTTTTAGTGTTCATTGGGTTTTCTCAGGTAACATTTTATTAGGTTCAGAGTAGAACTAAGACATTTCCCCCATCTTTAAACCGAGACTGAAATCTGAATTAGCTATACATAAAAAAGGGCCGCATTAAACTCTGCTGTTCTGTGGCCCTCGATTACTTTTTCTTCGGTCCAGTGAATGTGTTCTGAAATGCCTCTTTGTTTTATGCAGCCGTACTTGTGCGTGCCAGGGAAAAGACCCCGAGACTTGTGGTGCTTCGTTCTCTTTTGGGTGTTCTTGGAGCATGTACTTTAATGGGTGTAAATACGCCCGTAGCAAGACCCCCCGCAAATTCAGACTGCAGGGAGAACACCCCAAAGAGGTAAGAGACTGCATCTGAATTAGAATGTTTTTCTTAACATTGTGTATTTTGATATGAGGTTTAGCACTATGATCATAACAGCGCTTATAATAGCCTAAAATGAAATGTGGCTTGAAATGCATGCTACTCAACTATGCACACTGATTGTAAACAACACCTTCAGGCAATCAGGGGAGTTTTATCTTTTATTTCTTCTAATTATAAAGAATACTTTGGCCAAATTACAAATATCTTGCTTATTTGAGAATTTACGAATATCTTGCTTATTATTTTATTTCACTCCAACAAGACTGTGCTGTATTTCATGGCTTTTTCACTCCACAGGAAGAAATTCTCAGGGATAACTTCCAGGAATTGGCCACTAAAGTGGCACCTGTATATAAGAAGCTGGCCCCTCAGGGCTACCAAAATCAGGTAAGAACTCCCACAGGATTCTCTCAGAAATAATAGCCGAATAAGGATACGCTCCCCTTGTTTTCCCCAGCTTGACCAAAAATATGTACTGTGTAGGGTTCTATGATGGTGCAGTGGTTAGGTACTTCACGGCGAAAGGTTTTGTGCATAAGTAGACTAATAATGCGGAGAAGACTTTGGTATTATGTGATACTGTTGAAAGGATTTTACTTAAAAAGCTGAACCAGCACATAGCCAAATGGCTGTTTCTTGTAAATAATCAAACATGAATTTTGTTTTTTTAAAGGGAACATGAACATAGGGACAGATGAAAAAAATACATATTTCATGCTCCGCATATCTTTCTTTGTGAATTGTTTCCTGGTCTGTTTTGGAGCAAACATCTATTCTGTTTTTTTTCCCTGAAGTGTGCATCTGAGAAAATGGCATCAGATTGTCGGCTGGGACTCAAAGAAGGACGGCCCTTTTCCGGCATAACTGCATGCATGGACTTCTGCGCTCATGCTCACAAAGACCAACATAACCTCCATAACGGCTGCACTGTGGTATGGCATGTGTGTGTGTGTGTGTGTGTGTGTGTGTTAGGATTTTGGATGTGTGATATAAGACCTGATATGATGTTTATCCTATAGGCTTTTTGAACAGCTGTGTATTTGTGAGAACTTTCAAATCTCAATTTTCCGATGATTCATAAGAACTAATCCACATTGGTGTTTCTGGTAGCAAGTCACATGTATATTAAAAACCACTCTGGTTTTTAGAACGATATTCATGTTTGGTAAACCCTCTCAATGTTGGGTAAGATCACGGAAAAAGACTCATCCTTATCAGTGTCACTACAGTCAGTTCTAGACTTCTTGAGAAAATCCTGCCAAACTCAAGGTGTGAATTTGTCAGTGCCTTGTAGTCAAGTGAGATGGTTCACGATTATCGATTTTAATACAATATTGAATGGTAAAACTGGTAAGTAGAATAACTGTCAATTTCTTTTCAGGTTTGCACTCTTACAAAAGAGGACAATCGGGCTGTGGGTGTAATACCAGATGATGAACAGCTTCATGTGCTTCCGCTTTATAAGATATCTTTGACTGATGAGTTTGGCAGTGAAGAAAACCAGCGGCTGAAGATGCAGAATGGCGCAATCCAGGTGCTCAACAAGTTCCGTCGGGAAGTCAGGAAGCTTCCAGAGCCTGCTAAGTCCTGCCGGCAGCGACGGCTAGAGGCCAAGAAAGCTGCGTCTGAAAAGAAGAACAAGAAACAGCAGCTGTCAGAAACACCCGAAAAGATGATTAAGAAAGAAGTTTCTCTGCAAGGCAATAAAGGTGAAACTGTCAGAGGCAGATACGCCATTTAACATGTTCCATAACTTCTACATTCTACACACTGTGTTCACTTTCTTCCTAATAAATCACACTCCTTGGCTGATGCCACTCTGCTGAGAAAATATTAACAGCTGTAAATAGGCACGTTTTTAGCTGTATAACTGATGAATGAATATTCAAATGTCCTCAAAATATTGTTTGCCGAAATTTAGACTCCTGTCCTTATTTCCACAAAATTGGTATCTAGTGTCTCATAATATAATTTTTAAGCTCATTAATTTTTTATTTGTTTTTTTTCAGCAATTCCAAAACAAGAGGTGAAGCCCACCATCAAAAAAGAATTGGTTGACCACTTTCAGGCTGTCAACGGAGCTTTGGATGGCTACCCACACCTTGGGAACACCAAAATGTGTCCTGATCCATACAGTATGAATGGTGCCTACACTTCCTATCCTGGTCCCTATGCAAAAGGTAGCCTGCCTTCTAACAGCCAGTCTTCTGCACACAACCCCATTAATGGCTTCCATCCAAACCACCAAGGGATGCCCTACAATTACTACAACTATGCTCCGAAGGGACTTTTGCCCCCTGAAGTCTTGGGTTATATGGGTCATAATGGGCCCTATTCCAAGGCTGCTGGAGAAGAACAGAAACCCAATATTCAGAGTATTCAGGCAAGGCTGGTACCAAACCATGCTGATCACCACCACCAAGGTGTCAGCATGGCCAACCACAACTTCCTACAACAGCCTGAGCTTTCACAATCTCCAGCACCACCAAAACGTACCCCGTCTGCACCCCCGGATCACATGCACCGTGTTACACCAATTATCAAGCAGGAGCCCATGGATTTCTCTTTATATGACAGCAGAACTGGTGGGCAAATCCGAAGTTGTCCGGTCACCCCCAGTGTGACCCCACAACCTGACATCTGGCCAGGGCACACACCAAATGGCAGCTTAGCATCCAAGGGCTGGGATGGAAATCTCAGACCAGGCCAAGCTCATTCACCCTTCACTCCAGAAAAGCAGCGGCTCCACCAGCAGCACCATATCCAACTTCAGCATTCTAAATACGTCCAACAGCAGCAATGGCACTCCTATCCTGGTACTCCAGTAGCCTCCCCTGATCCCTCTCCGGCTCTTAAAACAGGCCCACCTCCAGCACCTTCCCCTCACTCAGCTATCCCGCAACACTGGGGCAGCCCTGCCCCCAGTCCACAGCCAAAGGCTTGGGGTCAGCCAGGGTCCTTGAGTTATGGTCACGGGGAACAAAGACAGGGAACCCCTGTTGGGGCTTTCCCAGACAAGATGCTGGCTGAGGCAGCAGAGATTCGAGGCTCCACTCCGCTGGGCCTCCAGGAGAAGGCATGGAAGTCTGGAGGTGCCTTGGCAGCAGGAAGCAATCCATCCCCTGCTCCAGAAGGCCGTCTGTTTCCAGATGCACTGCAGAAGGTGAATGGACAGGCATGCTGGGATAGTGAGGTGGAAAGTGAAAGAGAGCCTGAAGAGGAGGTGTGGTCAGACAGTGAGCACAACTTCTTGGATCCCAACATTGGAGGAGTAGCAGTGGCTCCAGGGCATGGCTCCATTCTTATTGAATGTGCTAGGCGGGAATTACATGCCACCACACCCATAAAAAAGCCAGACCGCAGTCACCCAACCCGCATCTCTCTGGTATTCTACCAGCATAAGAACCTAAATCAGCCCTGTCACGGACTGGCACTATGGGAAGCCAAAATGAAGCTGCTAGCTGAGAGAGCAAGGCAGAGGCAACAGGAGGCAGCTCTTCTAGGCCTTTCACAGGAAGACATCAAAGCTTATGCAAAGAAACGCAAGTGGGCTGATGGAGTGTCAAGTTCCACCTCTAAACCAACCAAGGACATACGGGAAGCGATAACACGGCTGGCCCCCACTCAACACACCACCACCATAGTCACGGTATCACCCTACGCCTCCACACGGGTCACCGGGCCGTACAGTCACTTCAAGTGACCGCTGTAAGAATAAGAGTAGGAAATGAAAGATAGTTAAAAAAAAATCTCAATGTCTTTATGACACTGTATCTCTCCCTACTCTGTATCCCCTCCCAGACCAACCAGAGTGATGGTGGATAAAGAGAAACATTTTTTAAATTATCTTTTTTTTTTTTACCTCATGTTTTGGTGGCAGTTTGGGAGTCGCCCAAATTAACCTGCTGCCTATGGTGCTCTTGTTCTCTCCAAAATGGAAGGGATTCCATAGTTTACCCTTCCTAAGTGAATTTAATGATTCTAATATTATTTCTATTATCAATATTATGATCGCTATTGTTACTGTTGATGTTATTACAGGTATTATATTATGAAGATAACTATTTTTTATTTTAATTGTATTGCTTTTTTTCTTCAATGTCATTATGATTGTTTTAAGATCACCCTGCAACCTGATGAGGCAGAATCTTGTCTATCACTCTTGCTTGTTCGATATGAATGTGTGAACAAGTTGAATGAATTTTGCATTTTTATTTTTTTGCTTGCCTTTTTACCCATGAAACTCTTCATAAGAAACAGCACCTTCACATCACTGCAAGCCAAGTGACTATGACCTACGCATGGCACTCTGAAGAAAAACAATTTGTAAGTGGGCTAGTTCAATTCTGCATTCAGTGTGTGTGACCAAAACAATTTGACAGAAGCCGTGGTACCAATGCTGGCCTTTTTACTTAGTGCCACTCAAACACTGAGCTTTTTCCTGGTCCAGTGGTGCTTTCTCCGTCTAAGCTGTCATTTGCTTGCTTCATCGTGGCAGCCGGACCAAGGTGCTCTATAACAGCAGAAGTTGGTCAATCAGCTGACCCTATTGGGAGGTCATTGCCTGAGGCATCCTCATCAACCAGATGGTGCTGACTCATTTCTTCATGGTGCAGAATCTAGTTCCTATTCATTAATAGGAACAGTCATGAGACAGAAGTAAGTCTGTGCTCTCACTGAGGTGCTATTGCAGTGTGGTCCACTCTAACAATACCGTAAAGATAATCCAGAGTGAAACCTGTGCTCTGCAGCACAAACGAGCTATTTTAACCTGTAAACTGCTGGAGCTATGGAGCTCTCCTCCTACTGTGAGGTAATTAGTCGACAGGCTAAGGCTTCAGCGAGACAGAGTCCATTCGAGGGGATTGGTGCTATTCACTAGTCTTTCCATGCCTCTTTGTCTGCGATTGTCCCGACAGCTGATCTCCCCCAACACCTGGAATTTAGGTGCTTCTGTTTAACAGTTTTGTTGACGTATAAATATTGGGAGAGCTGAAGGACTGCAGTTGGTTTACAAAAGGCAGTAGGCTTCTTGGTGCTTACAGATCACAGATAGTCTGGTGCTTTGGAAGCTGTCCTCTAGCTCTTTACCTCATGTTGAGATGTATCCAGTCACAACATGCTACTAATACATGGCTCTAGAGACCATAGGTCTTTAGCCTACATCCACATGCTTATCTACTTTTTTAAAAATTATTTATTACATTATGACTATGATTATTGTTATTGTGCTTGCTGTAATTGTTTTTTTGTTTTTTCATTTTAAGCAAATTGTAAATAGAAAAGATTTTATAAAAGCACTTTTAATCTTGATTTTAAGGAGGAAAAGAATGATAATGGAATATTGACAACTTGAATCCTGATTTTTTTTTTATGGAATTTTATTGGGAGAGATAGAAATGTAAATAATTTAATATTTAGGTAAGATTATTTAACTGGTGAGGAATAAATCATGAATGATTCCTTTAATTTTTAGTTGTCAGCATGTTAAGCCCTCAATACTAGAAGCAAGCTGGTCCCAGTCAGTACTCTTTCTCTGACATTAAAGGGCCTTGCTGTGTATCCTTTGTACTTAGTATACTGCTGTTCTTTTTAATAAGTACTGTACTTAGACCAATACCTCTGAACAAGCACCTATTGCAGCTTCCTCTTTCAACTCATGACCCAGACAGACTTCAGAAGAAAACCTCCTACACAATTGAAGGTTTTAACAGGATGTCATGCAACACAATAATTATAATCCTGTACATCCTTAGTGACACGGTTTAAGTTAAAAGAGAAAGAAAATCAAATGAATTTCATATTTAGTAGCCCTTGTTCAAGTGAAAGGCTGTGCATGTGTCTTGCACGGTAAGAGATTTCCAGTAAGATGTGATTTTACACCTAAACAAGTTTCATAAATGTAATTCCTTAAAGGTGCAAAACTTTTTAGATCATTGTGTTTCAGGTTTGTTTTCTTGAAGCCACTTGATTTCATATTTGACAAAAGGTAAATTTTTAACCATGGTGCTACCTGTAGAGGTCACTGTAGAAATGCAGCGCATAGCAAAAGCTATGTAGTTTTCAAAATCTTTATATGAATGAGCCATTGTCTTGGTTTTAAGTGTATAGGAAATGTCTATGGTGCTGACTGATTTTTCAACTTTTCCTCACTTAGTCATACTGAAAAACAATTATGATCATGATTTCAAAAGCACTCAAAAGTTTTGGAAGTTCTGTCATTTTAACCCTAACCCCAAACAAATGGAAATGGTACTTGAAGCAGTTATTTAGAATCAGATGTTATTATACAGGTTAAAAAAAATCATCAATCTTGTATGCTATGGAGATGAACAGACTGTTAACCTTTTTTCCATTCACTTGTTTATGCCCAGGCATTCCTTCCTTACTGTCTTACACACACTTGAGCTCAAATGCTTTGTCCCCATTTCTTAGCACTCAGCAACAAAATCATGATCATGCCCAGTTTTACTTATTAAATAATGGCAAAAATCAAACAAAAAAAACAACACAACAAATAACTGGCAGCTACATTCCTATTAGTTAAAGATTGTTATTGGTTCTATTGTTTCATGTCAAGTATGCAGTATGTTTAAAAAAAAAAGTTTTTCTTTTGTTTGGTCTCTCCTTGTAGCTGTTTGGTGTATTATGTGAATACATAGTGTATGTGGTAAAACCCACAATACTGTTTTATGTTCTTTAAGAGTTAAAAAAAAGAAATAAATAAAAATACCTTTGCCTTCTTGTATTGGTTCATAATCCAATCATGCTTTCATGTATGCAAATGTATTCCAAAAAGGCACAACCATATTTATTTAGCGGTGTTGCTAATACCTACCGGTTCCACCTATGGCAGCTACAGAAGCACTCAGCGCCTAATGATGGTAATTACTCACAGCGCATGTTCTATTTTATGGCATCTACTGAACTGCACACATATGCCTGTAGTAGTACGGTAATTTTACACTTTTACTTCAAAAAACATTTGTACTATCTGAATGTAATCCCAGAGTCAACACAATCTTCCTGTGTGAACTTTTGGAGAAAGACTTAAGGTTCCACAACGTTTATTTGTTTTGTTTTTTTCAAGAAAAAAAGGAAAAATGTCTCACGTTGCACGTTACATCAACATAAAGCATTACCTGACACAGGTAAACATAACGATTTTACATGTTATTTCAAGTTCCGCATTGTTTACGACCATGCAAAGTTACACCCATACACTGAATTTGACTTGAATTTGGACCAGTTTCGGAGTCGTGTTCATGACTGTCAGCAATCATAATTTTTCAAAAATAGAAAGTCAGAATGTTGGTTTGAGGAGTTCTGTCACTTGGGAGGAGCTCAGAGTAGAACCGCTGCTCCTCCGCATTGGGGGGGGGGTACGACGACGTCTGGACGAATAGAGCTTAATTTTTGAGTCCGCATGTAACGCAGTTGTCACAGTTAGTGTGGAGTGACCAGCATTATACTAAATATTTAGTGTATGGGAAGTATGAAAAATTTATTTTGCAAAAAGCAAAACAAAAGTATAATAAATAATAATAATAAATAAATGAAATGTTTTTTTTTGCCAACTAAACGCCATGTGATGTTTGTATAGCGTATTTAACCATCACCAACACAAAGTGAAACTAGAATCATAAGGCTGTACAAGAATGTTGTTTAGGGCCAAAGATTATTCTAAAAATATTTATTGAGCCATAGAGTTTGTTTTCTGTATGCCCTATAAAACACTGTGCAGATAGATGCATTTGAGTAAGGTGCGTTGCGGTATGCACAATGCCTGGTTTGGCAATGAAGTTTTTACACACTTTACAGTATCCAGTATTTAATAATTAACAAATCGTGAACTGTCTTTTTTTGTTTGTTTGTTTAAATACTTCTTCCACAGTTATATTATGACCAATTAAATGTGTGTGACATGTACAAAGAATTCATTGTGTCACTGACATTTCGGCACAGTGAGATTCTTTTCCCCTTTATCCTATTAATTTAATTACCTTGCTCAAGAGCCCAAAAAGCAGTAGTGTTGGTGCTTAAACTCCTGACCCTGATCAGAAACAGAGAGCATTCAACCACAAAGCCACCTCTGCTGATATGCCCACACTTCCAAGACTGCCCTGTATTCTACCAACTCTGACTAGTTTTCCTCTCCCTGCTGAAGAAAAGCAACCCCCACAGTATGAAGCTGCCACCACCACGTTTCACATTGGGGATGGTGTATTCAGGGTGATGTGCCATGTTAAGCCCCTGTCACCTATTAACGATTTGCAGAACTTACGCAACGTACGACAAATTTCTATAAAACATTGGCATATACTGAACTATGAATTTTATTCCAGTTTTCAATTTAATTAAATTCAGTTTTATTTGTTTAGCGCTTTTTAGAACTGACATTGTCACAAAGCAGCTTTACATAGTAAAATTAATTTAAGTAGGAATCTAAAAAAATTTCTACAACCCCCTACACAACCCTAATGAGAAGTCCGCGGTGACAGTGGAAGGAAAAACTCCCTCAGTTGACACGAGGAAGAAACCTTGAGAGGAACCCGGCTCAGGAGGGAAACCCA